>OY986063.1:181577-211380 GCA_963920205.1 Stenodema calcarata
ATAACACCGACCTTTTTAAAGTACCTGCTTTTTACGACTTTGTTTGTTCAATTTTCACACGTTTCTTGGCGCCACGATGTCCTGGCTTTTGTTACCCCACTCTTGGATATACTTTCATCCGTATATATATATAGGTAACTTTAAGCTAAGTTGTTAAGTTGTAACTCCGGTGCCCTGGAGGAAAGAACTTCCCACTGTAAGTCACAAATTATTGTACAGCCCACACACCATTTCAATTTATCTCTTTAGCTATCTGTTTTAACGTCATTCGTTTAACCAAATTGTTTATAAAAACTACCTACAACTAAATTATTACTGTAACTAAATATAACTAAATAACTACAACAACTTTCTCACAATAGAACTGTAATCAATATTATGAAACTGTTTTTAGGCCCTGAAGATGAAGAAATATATTCTTCGAAACGTTGGCACATAAATCAATTTTCATTTGACCGACCCTCGACATCCCTCAACATCATTGTTACTGACGGTCAACAAAACCACACACACTTATGGCAGAGGTAGCAACCACGGATCAATCTCAAATCCCCAGTTTCATCAGTTCCATCCGACAACACTATTGCACGGCATCGGGTACCATTTTAAAACGTCACAAACATATCGCACTAGAAAATTCAACAAGGTTTTTCTATTTTTCGCATGTGTACCATTTTATGAAGTTAGTTGGAATAACACCGACCTTTTTAAAGTACCTGCTTTTTACGACTTTGTTTGTTCAATTTTCACACGTTTCTTGGCGCCACGATGTCCTGGCTTTTGTTACCCCACTCTTGGATATACTTTCATCCGTATATATATATAGGTAACTTTAAGCTAAGTTGTTAAGTTGTAACTCCGGTGCCCTGGAGGAAAGAACTTCCCACTGTAAGTCACAAATTATTGTACAGCCCACACACCATTTCAATTTATCTCTTTAGCTATCTGTTTTAACGTCATTCGTTTAACCAAATTGTTTATAAAAACTACCTACAACTAAATTATTACTGTAACTAAATATAACTAAATAACTACAACAACTTTCTCACAATAGAACTGTAATCAATATTATGAAACTGTTTTTAGGCCCTGAAGATGAAGAAATATATTCTTCGAAACGTTGGCACATAAATCAATTTTCATTTGACCGACCCTCGACATCCCTCAACATCATTGTTACTGACGGTCAACAAAACCACACACACTTATGGCAGAGGTAGCAACCACGGATCAATCTCAAATCCCCAGTTTCATCAGTTCCATCCGACAACACTATTGCACGGCATCGGGTACCATTTTAAAACGTCACAAACATATCGCACTAGAAAATTCAACAAGGTTTTTCTATTTTTCGCATGTGTACCATTTTATGAAGTTAGTTGGAATAACACCGACCTTTTTAAAGTACCTGCTTTTTACGACTTTGTTTGTTCAATTTTCACACGTTTCTTGGCGCCACGATGTCCTGGCTTTTGTTACCCCACTCTTGGATATACTTTCATCCGTATATATATATAGGTAACTTTAAGCTAAGTTGTTAAGTTGTAACTCCGGTGCCCTGGAGGAAAGAACTTCCCACTGTAAGTCACAAATTATTGTACAGCCCACACACCATTTCAATTTATCTCTTTAGCTATCTGTTTTAACGTCATTCGTTTAACCAAATTGTTTATAAAAACTACCTACAACTAAATTATTACTGTAACTAAATATAACTAAATAACTACAACAACTTTCTCACAATAGAACTGTAATCAATATTATGAAACTGTTTTTAGGCCCTGAAGATGAAGAAATATATTCTTCGAAACGTTGGCACATAAATCAATTTTCATTTGACCGACCCTCGACATCCCTCAACATCATTGTTACTGACGGTCAACAAAACCACACACACTTATGGCAGAGGTAGCAACCACGGATCAATCTCAAATCCCCAGTTTCATCAGTTCCATCCGACAACACTATTGCACGGCATCGGGTACCATTTTAAAACGTCACAAACATATCGCACTAGAAAATTCAACAAGGTTTTTCTATTTTTCGCATGTGTACCATTTTATGAAGTTAGTTGGAATAACACCGACCTTTTTAAAGTACCTGCTTTTTACGACTTTGTTTGTTCAATTTTCACACGTTTCTTGGCGCCACGATGTCCTGGCTTTTGTTACCCCACTCTTGGATATACTTTCATCCGTATATATATATAGGTAACTTTAAGCTAAGTTGTTAAGTTGTAACTCCGGTGCCCTGGAGGAAAGAACTTCCCACTGTAAGTCACAAATTATTGTACAGCCCACACACCATTTCAATTTATCTCTTTAGCTATCTGTTTTAACGTCATTCGTTTAACCAAATTGTTTATAAAAACTACCTACAACTAAATTATTACTGTAACTAAATATAACTAAATAACTACAACAACTTTCTCACAATAGAACTGTAATCAATATTATGAAACTGTTTTTAGGCCCTGAAGATGAAGAAATATATTCTTCGAAACGTTGGCACATAAATCAATTTTCATTTGACCGACCCTCGACATCCCTCAACATCATTGTTACTGACGGTCAACAAAACCACACACACTTATGGCAGAGGTAGCAACCACGGATCAATCTCAAATCCCCAGTTTCATCAGTTCCATCCGACAACACTATTGCACGGCATCGGGTACCATTTTAAAACGTCACAAACATATCGCACTAGAAAATTCAACAAGGTTTTTCTATTTTTCGCATGTGTACCATTTTATGAAGTTAGTTGGAATAACACCGACCTTTTTAAAGTACCTGCTTTTTACGACTTTGTTTGTTCAATTTTCACACGTTTCTTGGCGCCACGATGTCCTGGCTTTTGTTACCCCACTCTTGGATATACTTTCATCCGTATATATATATAGGTAACTTTAAGCTAAGTTGTTAAGTTGTAACTCCGGTGCCCTGGAGGAAAGAACTTCCCACTGTAAGTCACAAATTATTGTACAGCCCACACACCATTTCAATTTATCTCTTTAGCTATCTGTTTTAACGTCATTCGTTTAACCAAATTGTTTATAAAAACTACCTACAACTAAATTATTACTGTAACTAAATATAACTAAATAACTACAACAACTTTCTCACAATAGAACTGTAATCAATATTATGAAACTGTTTTTAGGCCCTGAAGATGAAGAAATATATTCTTCGAAACGTTGGCACATAAATCAATTTTCATTTGACCGACCCTCGACATCCCTCAACATCATTGTTACTGACGGTCAACAAAACCACACACACTTATGGCAGAGGTAGCAACCACGGATCAATCTCAAATCCCCAGTTTCATCAGTTCCATCCGACAACACTATTGCACGGCATCGGGTACCATTTTAAAACGTCACAAACATATCGCACTAGAAAATTCAACAAGGTTTTTCTATTTTTCGCATGTGTACCATTTTATGAAGTTAGTTGGAATAACACCGACCTTTTTAAAGTACCTGCTTTTTACGACTTTGTTTGTTCAATTTTCACACGTTTCTTGGCGCCACGATGTCCTGGCTTTTGTTACCCCACTCTTGGATATACTTTCATCCGTATATATATATAGGTAACTTTAAGCTAAGTTGTTAAGTTGTAACTCCGGTGCCCTGGAGGAAAGAACTTCCCACTGTAAGTCACAAATTATTGTACAGCCCACACACCATTTCAATTTATCTCTTTAGCTATCTGTTTTAACGTCATTCGTTTAACCAAATTGTTTATAAAAACTACCTACAACTAAATTATTACTGTAACTAAATATAACTAAATAACTACAACAACTTTCTCACAATAGAACTGTAATCAATATTATGAAACTGTTTTTAGGCCCTGAAGATGAAGAAATATATTCTTCGAAACGTTGGCACATAAATCAATTTTCATTTGACCGACCCTCGACATCCCTCAACATCGTAATCAGTAGTGGTACACCTATAATGAAGTAATGCTTCAATTCAGGCTTGTTTATGTGGCAAAAAGCTCCCGCCAACAGCATTGAAAGAAGCGTAAAGCTCCCTGCTGGTGTAACAGAGGAAACATATTAGGTGAAACCGAGGGTGACTAAGGGTGAGAGGGGGTTGTGGGAAGGAGACAGGGAACAGGAAAACATTAACGGTGGAGGTTAGGGGTAGGACGATCAGGTTTCTATATGCATACTCAACAGCGAGGTGCGAAGCACCGAGCATCCTATATATGTGGCTGGCGGGCAAAATGGATATCATTCCTTTTTGCGGCTGAGGTTTTTTGGCGGGCCAGTTTTTACAACGGAGTTGTTTTTGGGGGGATATCACATCTTTTTGCATGGCTAGTTTTCGAGTGGTACTTATACAATACGGTTCAACAACTTATACAATACAAAAGTACCTACGAGGTAACTAGTAAATGTTTTCCTAAATGAAGTTTTATCCTAGTCAAAATTTAGTAAAAAATTAGTACGCCTTCCATACTATTCTTCCATACACTCAGCATTTCGGAAATGTATGTAAAAACCGCGTTGAAAAAGAAAACTGCTGGAGGTCTAGTTGTGCCAGACCAGAGAGGAAAAAAGCAGCCAGGAAACAAACTTCATGAAGAGATAAGAGATGGTGCCCGTTCACACATCAATTTGTTTCCAAAGTGTGAAAGTCACTACAGCAGAGAAAGAACAGCTAGAAATTACTTGGGAAGTTTTTTGAATATTAAAAAAATGTATGCTCTGTACGTAGAAAAATGTAAAGAAGATGGCATACATGACAAGATGATTGCGAAGGAATGGGTATATCGACAGATCTTCAACACTGAATTCAATTTGGCATTCAAAGAACCTTCAACGATACCTGTGATGACTGTGACGAGTTCGTGACTAAGCTCCGAAACAAAGACTTGAGTGAAGAAGAGAAGACTGTCATCAAAGCTGATTACGACGATCACTTGGTGGAAGCTGAGGTAAGGTACAAATGCAAGAAGGCTGATAAACTGCAATCGAAACTACTTGATTCTAAAATCAAAGTACTCATGTTCGACTTGCAACAATGCCTTCCCACTCCACATCTTAAAAACGGGAGTGCATTCTACCTTCGCAAACTGTGGACTTATAATTTCACGATCCTTGACGCCACTGACAATAAAGCTTTCTGCTGTATGTGGGATGAAACGGTGGCGGCTCGTGGAGCAAACGAACTTTCCTCTTGTTTTGCACATTACGTAATGAGCAACTTACGTGAAACTGGTATCGAAGAATTTACAGTATGGTCTGATAACTGTGGGGGCCAAAATAGAAATTTTCCTATGGTTGCGACGTACTTTTGGCTTTTGAAAAACATTCCTAATTTGAAAAAAATTAATCACAAATTCTTACTTAAGGGACACACCCATATGGAAGTAGATGGTGTCCATTCCGTTATTGAGCGAGCCAAAAATCATTTAGGTGAAGACCCAATAATTGCGGTTCCCTGGGACGGGCAACAATTTGTTCGACAGTGTCGCTTCAAGGACGTCATTGAAGTTTACGATATGCGATCGCAAGACTTCAAGAATTTCAAAACATTGTTTACTGGTAACGACTCGACGGTTTTTCTTTTTGTTGTTGGATGAAAATTCAGTTTGCTTCCTGCTTGACGGCGTCGACCATCAAGTAAAAACAAACTTCCAATATCAGGAGTTGAGACTAGTGATGTAAAACTATCGATAGTCCGAACTATCGATAGTTTCGATACTATCGCGTGAATACTATCGGTACTATCGATAGTATCGGTTTGAGACCAGGAAGGTTATTATAGTAACCTTCGCCGACTATTTTGTCCTCTTTCAGGTGAAGAAAACTTCTTTTTTTCAACTATGCCACGGCGCGGTTACGGCAATTGTGCCATGCGCTCTCGAGCAGCCCAGTAGAGCGCAGCGGTTCGTTCCCACCGGCACTCAGTCGTCAGCATTGATAGTCGTGCTTCTTCTAGGGCAGGGCACGTTTCGAGATGGGTTGATGTCATCTCTTCGTCAGAATCACAGAGGGGGCACAGTGGGTCATCTGCCAGCCCAATGCGGTGAAGATGCTTTCTCAGGTAATCGTGTCCAGTAGCAGTTCGAAAACATGCCACCGACACCCCCCTGGAGGCGCCTAATGGGACTCTCTGGTTCGGATCGTTAAGGATGTCCCATTGCTTACCCTCCGAGGCTCGTCTCAAACTGGCTTTTGTTTTCTGGCTGAGTCTTGACTTTATCATCCTTTTAGATGCGGTGAAAGCTACTGCAGGGGTTGGCTGGTCCATCCCGGCTCCTCTCCTGGCCAAATCGTCAGCGCGCTCTTTGCCATATACTCCACAGTGGGAAGGTATCCACTGGAAGACGATAACCTTTCCTTGTATTAGAGCGCTTTGGATGAGCGATCGGCAGTTCAACACATCCTCAGAGTCGGTATAGGAACTGGAGGTCACTGCCAAGATTGCAGCCTGGGAGTCAACCAGCATCGCAATGTTTGGGGCCTCCACGGCAGCGATTCTTTCTAATGCCAAAAGAATTGCTCTTATCTCGCCATCAAAGTTTGTAGCAAGGCGTCCCACTGGGCAGCAAATCTGGAAGTCACTGCAATAAACTCCAGCTCCTGCATTGCTGTTTGCTCCCGCCGCTGATCCATCCGTAAAAACATGGAGCCAGCTGTGAAGGGGGAAGCAAGTGGCTATCGTTTCAAGAGCAATGGCTCTCAGTTCCACAGGCAGGTAGTCCTCCTTGTTTCCTGGTTGCAACAGGTCGAGATAGTGCTCAGCAGTCATCAGCGGTCGCAGACTGGCTGCACTTGGGAATGGTTGGCGAGAGACAAAGTCCAAATCCTCCTCTTCCAGAATTGCCTCCGCTTTAGCTGTGAACGTTTGCTGCGTACTAAGTCTCTGGTGACTGGGCCTGTAAGTAGTCCAATATGGATCGACTACTCGCTTGACTCTCTCCATCAGGGATAGGGCTAGCTGGTCTCGTCTTGTGTTCATGGGTTCGAGGCCCGTCTGGATCTGCATGACCGCTATGGGAGTGGAGCAGGGGCCTCCAGTGATCACTCGTAGAGCTTTCTTTTGGGCCAATTCCAACTTCGCTTTGACTGTGTTAGAGGATGTCATTTGTTGCAGTGTCCCCTCAGCGTAACCTATTCAATTTTTCTTTCTGTTCCCCGTGATATATTGAGAAAATGAATCGAAAATGAAAATCCGACGTTTGGAAGTATCTCGAGAAAGATGCGGGTCCCAAGAAATTGGCCAAATGTGTGTTACACTACAGTAGTGCAGGGTTGGGATTATTCGAATAAAACTTTAGTTGAACTAAAGTTTAAACTAAAAACTAATTAGTTTTTAGTTTCGAAATTGAAACTAAAAACTAATTTAGTTTTCATTCAAAAACCTCAAAACTAATTTTTGGAACTAAATTAGTTTTAGTTTCAACTGTTGAAACTAAAACTAATTTAGTTCCAAAAGTTAGTTTCGAAAGTCGAACTTTATTTATTTATTTATTTAGTTGTACATTTCACAATTGTATAGGTATATATAAACAAAACATACTATATTACAACTTATTGCTAGGCTAAAGGCAATGCCTGAACTACCTAGCAAGAATTGCTGTCAAACATTAACATTACTAATAAAAAATAAAATACTACTTCTGTACAACTTGTTATTGATACAACGCACTAATATAATATGTGTGATGCCTACAGAATACATTGATATTTCCTATGTATAAATACTATTTACAGCCTCCTCGCATTTATCTAACCCAAGTTTGATCAACCAATCACAAATTGTATTCCTATAAACAGGTCGAGAAAAGGATGTTGGGGATTTCAAATCTGTAGTGAGGGTCTTGTGAAGGATATACAATATATATTGGGGGCTTCTAGTTGTAAGTGAGAGAGTTGGTTTGGGGTTAATTACATTACCTTCAAGTCTAAAACGAGTGGGATACACATAGCTTTGGCTGCTCAGGATACTTGGGGTCTTGTAGTACAACAATAAAAGGGATTTTAAAAAAAGCTGACGAGGACTAAAGACCTTAAAGTCATTATAAAGCTGAGAGCTTGGGTAACGGTTCGGTTTTTTAAGAATAACTTTTATGATCGATTTTTGAAGGACATTAATTTTTTGAAGAGTCGTATGGTAGCATCCACCCCATATCGCCACTCCATATTGCAAAATAGATTGAACAAGGGCTATATATAACATTCTTAATTTATCTCTCTTTAAAATTGTCCTTACATAATAAAACACATACAAAAATTTACGTAGTTTTTTGTGGAGGTATTCTAAATGGGACTTCCATGTCAGCTTATCATCCACAACAACACCGAGGTATTTGTAATGTAAAACCCTTTCAAGAGTACACTGATGGTCACATCCCCTACGTTCTTGACACTTGTGAACAGTCAAAGAATCGCTAGCAGAGGGAGATTCAATCGAGTATTTACCAATCAACATATACTTCGACTTACTATTATTTAGTGTTAACAAACTCGAGGAAAACCAGCCTTGAAGAGAGTCGAGGGCATTCTGAGCTTTTATAAAAACTTCATCCCACGTCTCTCCCTCAACCAGAACAGCAGTGTCATCAGCAAACAAATAAGTACTTCCTTCGGCGATATTCAAAGGTAAGGAGTTAATATAGATTAGAAATAAAATTGAACTTAAGGTCCCCCCTGAATAACACCAAAAGTGATATCCATAGGTTCACTAAGATAGTCACCAATAGCTACGATCTGCTTTCTCGACGACAGGTAACTAGTGAACCAATCCAGAGCCCCATCCTGAATACCTATGTCACCCATTCTTTCAAGCAAAGTTTGCCTCTCTATGGTGTCAAATGCTTTAGAAAGGTCACAGAAAAGCAAAATTCCCTTTTTATTACTATTCTTCAAAGCATACATGTCACGAGTGATAGTGAATAGAGCCTGATCAATACCACGGCCCACTCGAAACCCGTACTGCTCATCACATAACAGACCATTCATTTCAAGATAATGGCTAAGATGAAGTTTGACCCATTTTTCCAAAATCTTAGATACACAACTAAACATCGAGATCGGTCGATAGTTACCCGGGTACAATTTGTCACCTTCTTTATACAATGGACACACTTTTGCAATTTTAAAACATGAAGGAAACACGGAGGTTCTTATACTTAAATTGAACACATACAACAGGGGTGTTTTGATGTGTTTTACAAACTTTTTTATTATCTGAGCTGAGATTCCATCATAACCCGGCGCAGAACCACCGCGAATCTGTTCAACCATTTTCAATAGATCATCATCATTCATCTCAGGGATTGTAAATCTACTGCTAACTTTAGGGCATGCCTTCAATACGAAATTAGGCCTCTTAACGATTTTAGCTGCAAGTGTTTCACCGACCGAAGAAAAGTACTCGTTCAAAAGTTGACAAGCTTTGTTTCCTACTGCATCAGCCGGCAGACCCTCTTTTTTGCAAGCGACACCACAAATTCATTTTCTTTAGACTTTCTATTTTTGGTTTATTATCTTCGATAATGAACCATTGGAATCGCCCAAAGAAAAAAAATTTTTAACCCCCCCTCAAAATTTGTTGGTTTACGTTTCAAGATACGTAGATTCAGAAAATCGAATAAAAAAAAATCCGTCCGTCCGCCGTACGCCGTACGCCGTCCGCCGTCCGCGCCACTTTGCCCAGTTAGCGTTGAGTTAAAATTACGAAATTTTTTTTATGGGTTTCGACCAACCCCACAATGGTCCTCGAAACTTTTCATAACCCTAGGTCAAGGGGAAGGGGTTCAAAACGAATTTTGAAATTTTGAAAATTTCATATCTCGAAAAATTCATATAGAACGGTATGTTTTTTATTTCATATTTAGATAGAGTTTGTTCCGTAGAATTTTTTAAGACCATCCGCAGCTTTGTACGACCAGCCGTTCGTTCACAATGAAGGCTCAAAGATTGTGCCTCACTACAGGATCGTGAATCAAACTGTTGAAAAACAGGTCCATTTTCATACTAACAAGCTCTTTGGAACATCATATGGCTTAAGTGATGTCGAGTTTGTTGTTCTGAGGTGCGTTTCGTGCTACGGAAATGAAGGTAATTTCGAATGTTTGTTGGTAGGTACTTCTTTTATAGAACAATTATTACCGACGTAGTATTAAGAACCCCAGAATTATATCGTATTAATTAATCATAATTAATAATTATTATTATTAATAGTAAATACGAATTATTAATACCTAACAATAAATTATAATAATTTTCACTAGGTACTTGATAAAATTGTTAATAATTAGTGATAATTGATAATAATAATTAATCTAACATTTAGGATCTAGACATTTAGACCTAGTGATCTAGACAGAAGGGTGATCTGTACAAAGAAGATAATGAGCCGTTGTGTCAAGAATTTGCAGAGTTTTCCTACTTAATATCTCATTCATAACGGACCACTTTTTTCGTAAGTCATTTCCACATGACTCAAAACGCTCTGAATAGTACTTTTCCCTAGATACCCTGAGTAGATTACGCAGTTGATTCCGATATTTCCTAAAATAAAGCTTCAGACTGGTGTTGTATGGCTGTTTCCTCAACTTAGCAGCCAACTTATCACGTTTTACAATAGACGTTACAAGACCATAGGTAATCCACGGTGTCTTTTTAGATTTTAGTTTAAAGGTTTTAGTAACAGTATTAGCGTCAATGCTATGTTTTAAAATTTCTAAAAAATTTTCTGCAGCAACATCAGGATCATCAACAAACACCCCAGACCAATCATTTGACGCAAGCATACGTTCTAGCGAATCATAATTGATACGTTTTACAGTAAAGTTTTTCGTATTATCCGTACTCCATTGTTCATCAGCATCAATCATAGCCAAAACTGTACTAAAATGATCAGTTATTGCCATTTGTATAATGCCAGGATAACAATATGAGCCACTCGATCTAACCATAATGTGATCCAGACAAGAAACGGAATCACCCTGAACCCGCGTTGGTTCAGTTATAACTGGGATAAAACCAAATGACGATAAAGCATCCATATAATCTGAAACATTTCCATCTGTATCATCCCTAAGGTTGATATTAATGTCTCCTATCAATAAAGCTACAGACATCGTAGGAATAGTGGCTAACTCCGCTTTAAGATCCTCTATGAAACCTGATATATTCCTAGTTGGTGACCTATAAACAGCGTAAATTAAATGAGACATAGCATTGGATGTAAAATGAATTTTAAGAATAGTTGAATCACACATAGCTAATTCCTGTACGTTATATTCAAAAAGATCGGACCCGTAGAAAATAACCCCATCGTTCTTGTTTCTATGATTGCACGACTTGAACACCCTATACCCACTCAGTTGATGTAAGATCTCAACACTACCTGCATATACTTCCGATAAAATAACGAAATTCGGCTTAGTTACAATTGACTCGAGCCATGCTCTTAGTTCGTCAAAATTGCGATTGTAACTACATAAATTCATATGAATAAGCTGATTTATGACAAACAGTTAATTTCAGTGGTAGTAAACCGACGACCGAGTAAAACCCGAGATAGAGCTCTGCAAACTTGGAAACTCATACGGTGGATACAGCTTTCGTACAAGTACGCAACCACGAGAGACATTTTATGTCTTTGCGCCCCCTTTCCCCTTCCTATAAAACCCCGTATTGTACTTTTGTTTGTGGATTGCAAAAACACGTTTAAAAAAAAAAAATATTTTTTTTTATTCAAATAAATTTCAAAATACAATTTTGTTTTACTCATTCCATAATTACATCATTATTATCATCAGAATTTGTAACGCTGAGTAATGGCCGATGATGGGAAAAGTACGATGTGTAGGGTAGAGTTTGTATATTTGACACATTCCGCGTAAAAACTCCATCGACGCACGTCATATTTTTTGTCGTCGAGATTTCCGGAGAATTGTTTAATTCACACCCAAAAGTTTCAGTCATAAATTT
This sequence comes from Stenodema calcarata, assembly GCA_963920205.1. NCBI lineage: Eukaryota > Metazoa > Arthropoda > Insecta > Hemiptera > Miridae > Stenodema > Stenodema calcarata. The sequence continues at coordinate 193,545 of OY986063.1, forward strand.
ACGAAACGCTCACCCCTCTTCAGAACGCAAGTCAATGTTGAAATCTCCACACAGTACAACCGGTAAGTCGTATAGCTTGAGCTCGTCGATGAACAGAAACAAACCCTTGAGTTTGATCGAGTACGGTAGTAGATATCGCTCGAAGAACTTGATTTTATCGTTCAGTGTTGTCCCATTTGAAAGATACGTCGCCACGAATAGTACACGCTTTGTCAGTTGTGTTCAGAAGTCAATCAAGGGCCCACATACCAAATCTCAGAATCGTAGGATCATTAGGAAAAAAACAGGATTTTCGAGCCACTCAGCTGATCTGGGATCGGTCAGTTGGGTTCAGAAGTCCCTCAAGGGCCTACATACCAAATCTCAGAATCGTGGGATCATTAGGGAAAAAACTGGATTCTAGAGCCACTCAGCTGATCTGGGATCGGTCAGTTGTGTTCAGAAGTCCCTCAAGGGCCTACATACCAAATCTCAGAATCGTGGGATCATTAGGGAAAAAACTGGATTCTAGAGCCACTCAGCTGATCTGGGATCGGTCAGTTGTGTTCAGAAGTCCCTCAAGGGCCCACATACCAAATCTCAGAATCGTGGGTTCATTAGGGAAAAAACTGGATTCTAGAGCCACTCAGCTGATCTGGGATCGGTCAGTTGTGTTCAGAAGTCCCTCAAGGGCCCACATACCAAATCTCAGAATCATGGGATCATTAGGGAAAAAACAGGATTTTAGAGCCACTCAGCTGATCTGGGATCGGTCAGTTGTGTTCAGAAGTCCCTCAAGGGCCTACATACCAAATCTCAGAATCGTGGGATCATTAGGGAAAAAACTGGATTCTAGAGCCACTCAGCTGATCTGGGATCGGTCAGTAGTGTACAGAAGTCCCTGAAGGGCCCACATACCAAATCTCAGAATCATGGGATCATTAGGGAAAAAACAGGATTTTAGAGCCACTCAGCTGATCTGGGATCGGTCAGTTGTGTTTAGAAGTCCCTCAAGGGCCTACATACCAAATCTCAGAATCGTGGGATCATTAGGGGAAAAACTGGATTCTAGAGCCACTCAGCTGATCTGGGATAGGTCAGTTGTGTTCAGAAGTCCCTCAAGGGCCCACATACCAAATCTCAGAATCGTGGGATCATTAGGGAAAAAACTGGATTCTAGAGCCACTCAGCTGATCTGGGATCGGTCAGTTGTGTTCAGAAGTCCCTCAAGGGCCTACATACCAAATCTCAGAATCGTGGGATCATTAGGGAAAAAACTGGATTCTAGAGCCACTCAGCTGATCTGGGATCGGTCAGTTTTGTTCAGAAGTCCCTCAAGGGCCCACATACCAAATCTCAGAATCGTGGGATCATTAGGGAAAAAACTGGATTCTAGAGCCACTCAGCTGATCTGGGATCGGCCAGTTGTGTTCAGAAGTCCCTCAAGGGGCCACATACCAAATCTCAGAATCGTGGGATCATTAGGGGAAAAACTGGATTCTAGAGCCACTCAGCTGATCTGGGATAGGTCAATTGTGTTCAGAAGTCCCTCAAGGGCCCACATACCAAATCTCAGAATCGTGGGATCATTAGGGAAAAAACAGGATTCTAGAGCCACTCAGCTGATCTGGGATCGGCCAGTTGTGTTCAGAAGTCCCTCAAGGGGCCACATACCAAATCTCAGAATCGTGGGATCATTAGGGAAAAAACTGGATTCTAGAGCCACTTCGCGTAACGCACTCTCGTAACACACTTCGCGTAACGCACTCTCGTAACACACTTCGCGTAACGCACTCTCGTAACACACTTCGCGTAACGCACTCTCGTAACACACTTCCCGTAACGCACTCTCGTAACACACTTCCCGTAACGCACTCCGCGTAACGATTTTTCATTTAATTGCCATAGTAAAGACATAAAATGTCAAAAAATAATTTAGGATTTTTACCCTGAAAATAATCTAAATTCTTGTTCATAAACTCATTATATGACTCATAAGTATGACAATTACTAGATGGAGTATCCAAGGCATCGACAAAGTTACAGAAATTTATACTGTCCATCAAGTTATAAGGTGCAGTTTACAGCAGAAACATTTTTTTTTAAATTTATCCAAATCCTCTTCATTACGAATTACCCTGACTGGCTCGGCTTCATTTTTCCTTGTGTGGACGAGAAATTGCTTGACCCAGACAAACTTCGTTCCATTTTCTTTGGCTTTCAGCTTCACACGTCTCAGGAGATCAGCACGTAACGCCGTTAAATTCTCCGTAATAAAAATACGGGATGAAGGCCAGTCTCGCACTAGTTGGTCAGCCGTAATTTTATTTCCCTTACGCGACTTTACAACCACATCTTGTCTCTCATCTTCCGACCCCAAGGTAGCCACAATTTTTCGGGTACGATCCAAACGAGCCGGTCCAGCACGAAAGGCATTTTTAACTGTCAAATTGGCACTCACCTTGGTGGAGACATCTTTAACAATTTTAATTAAGTCTTCATTCTTGGTTTCCGGGACACCGTGAATCTCAATGTTTAATTTCCGAGATTGTTGTTCAAAATGATCAACTCTCTGCGTTAGAGTGGCTAGGGAATCCTTCATATCTTTATTATCCTTGGCCATGTTAGTGAAAGGTTCGCTCATACCATTCACAATAGACGTAAAGGAATCAAACTGGGTGCTCAGATATTCCGTAGATTTCTTCAGTTCAGTAATGTCCTGGTTCATGACCTTAATTTTTTCATTCATCAACGCTTGAATGTTTTCAATTTTAGTCTCAAGGGGAGTGATCAGCTTAGGAAGGACGCCGGAAATGCTTTTGCAAGTAGCGCATCTCCACTTAGCACGGTACGCGGAGCTCATCTTTACATAATTCTGCTCCGAAATAGAGCAACATTTATAGTGAAAAGAGCTATTACACCCACCTTTGCAAACCAACTTTTCCTCATCCTTTAAACTACCGCAACAATAGTCACAAATAGACATCGCGCAGCTATCGTAGGCAAAAATCGGTCCGATAAGCCAACAATCGAAAACTCACAGACACGAACACAGTCCGATAACAAGCTAACGATCGAGATAGATGCTCACTCGAAACTAATGACCCTACCTGTTTCGGAAAGCTATTTGCTAATTATGAATGGAAAAGGGATGAATTGATCAGATACAATTTGATTCGTTTCGTACGCCATTTCCGAATGCCTCTTATCGGATGGCCCCTTTATTTGATATGACAACATCGATTTATGTCTGAATCGATACCCGTAACATCCCCCTTTCTCTTAAGTACAGCAACCTCGGAAATACGAAACAAAAGTGAGTGAACACTTTACAAGAGCGATTATAAAGAAAATAGAAATGTTTCAGACACTATGACCATCAGTCATGATAATCAAATTAGATTGTCGTGAGCGAGAGTTTGCTTCACAGTAAACAAATAATACCTGATCTGTCATAAAGAACGAAAGTAACTTATTGCTTCAAAAGTATGACAATAAATAAACAAATAATACATTATCATCTGTCGTAAGGACTGAAAGTAACTTATTGCTTCAAAGTATGACATATAAATAAACAAATAATACATGATCTGTCGTAATGAATGGAAGTAGCTTAAGTAAACCTTTTTATTTTATTTTTTATTTTTTTTATTTTTTTTTTTATTTATTTATTTATATTTTTATTTTTTTTTTTATTTTTATTTTTTTCATTTTTTTTTTTTTTTTTTTTTCATTTTTGCGAGGGGCTTGATTCGCTGAACGTGAAGCGCTTTGGAGGTTTCACTGACCGTCCTGACTTAGTGTTCTGTTGAAACTGGCTTGGGGCTAGAGATGTTTTTACCTTTTGGCTCGACTGGTTATGCTTTGAATTTACCTTGGCCCATTTTGGTGAATGTCCTGTGGGTTGTCGCTGTTTGTCGTCGTTTGCTTGCTGGCGAAGTGTCTCTGTTCCAGAAGGGGTCGTGTTTTCTTCATGGCATACTGGCTCCTGTTGCGAGGGGTATCTTGGCGAAGTTGCAATTGAATTCTTGGTTGGTGAACGAGTTTCTGGAGATGGTGTTCTGGGCCGGATTGAAAGACGTACTGGCGGTATTTTTTCGTGGTCTTGTTGGATTTCCTGATTGTGGTACGGTCTGAGCCACGTACGGTTCCTGCGGAGCAGTTTCCCCTCGACATTTACGTTGTATGATGAGGAGTTATGTTTTCCCTGAACTTGTCCAAGCGACCATCTTTCGTTTCCGTGATGCGGTCTCACCAAAACCTCTTCGCCAACTTCTAGGTCTGGTAGCTCAGTGGCCCTCTTGTCGTAGAAAAGTTTTGCCCTCCTTCGTCTCAATTCTAGAGATCCCTTAACGCCAAGGCTGACTTCTGGTTGAAGAAGGGTTCTGTGGATTGGTAGAGTTGTTCGTGTTCGGCGTGTCATCAGTCTCTGGGCTGGACTCAAGTTTATATTTTCGGTAGGGACGTTTCGCCATTCGAGTAGAGCCGCCAAGAAGTCAGTGCCATCTCGCTCACACTTCTTCAACATTGTCTTGGCAATTTTTACTGCTGCTTCTACCTTGCCGTTTGCCTTACTGTGCATTGGTGACGACGTAGAATGAGCGAACTCCCACTTTCGTGAAAACTCGTTGAATTCGCTTCCCACAAACTGTGGTGCATTATCAGATATAAGGACTGAAGGGATTCCATAGCGTGCAAAGTTTTCTTTGCAGAATGTGATCAACGATTTGGCTGTTATGTCGTTAAGCCTTTTGAGCTCAAAATAATCGGAGAATGAGTCGACTATTATGACATATTTAGCGGTTTTGAATTCGAATGTGTCGATTGCTACACGCTCCCATGGCAGGTCTGGCACCTTATGCGACTTCATTGGCAACTTGGGTTGGTCTGACGCAAGCTCCTGGCATATTCGGCATGATCGGATTGCCTCCTTGAGTTCGGCGCTCATGAAGGGCCAAAATAGTGTTTCACGAGCTCGACGGATTGAAGCATTCATGCCAAGGTGACAAAGGTGTATTTTCTTTGTGAAGCTTGCTCGCAGTGCTTTGGGTACTACAATCTGACTGCCTCTAAAGATGACACCGTCTTGCATGGAGAGATTATCCTTGTGTTCCCAGAATGGATGCAGGGTAAATGTCAGTTTCTCTTTGCGATCTGGCCAACCATTCTTTATGGTAGATGCTAACATGCATAGGGTCTCGTCCAACGCAGTCTGTTCTCTGATGTTCTGCAAACTCAAGGGCAACATGTTGACGTTGTCAGTGGGTTGAATCGCTTCAAGCTCTTTGTAGATGGAGTCTTCAATGCAGAGTACTTCGTCCAAATTTGATGGTTTTCCACCTTCCAGATGTAGACGCGATAGCGTGTCTGCAATATACATGTGCTGTCCCTTGATGTACTTTACTTTGAGCTCGTACCGCTGAAGCCTCAGCATCATGCGCTGTAATCGAACTGGGGCTTTTAGTAGTGGTTTTTCGAAAATCGTTTCTAATGGTTTGTGATCTGTAAGGGCCGTTATTTTTTTTCCTCCAATGAGAAAGTTGGAAAATCGTTCGCAGGCGAAGAGGATTGCTAGGCATTCTCTTTCTATATTTGCCCAGTTACGTTCGCTATTGCTGAGACTCCGTGACGCAAAGGCTACTGGGTGTCCGTCTTGCAGTAGGACGCATCCCACGCCATGGGATGAACTGTCAGCTTGCAGAATTACCTCTTTATTTGGGTCGTAATACGCGAGGACTGGGGCTGTGGCTATTAACCTCTTTACAGTGTCAACCGCTTGCATTTCTGCTGGGCCAAAGTTCCACTTGACGTCCTTGCAAACTAACTGTCTTAGGGGCTCTGTGGTTGCAGCAAGATTGGGTACGAATTTGGCCAAGTATGTTGCCAGTCCTAAGAAACTCTTCACTTCCTGCACATTCTCAGGGTATCTCATCTGCTCAATACTGCGGACTTTATTGGGGTCTGGGCGGATCCCCTTGTTTGTGATGAGGTGGCCCATGTAGTTCACTTCTTTCATTTTCAGCTTCATTTTCTGTTTGTTGAATCTCAAGTTTGCTTGCTTAGCCCGCTCAAGGAGTTGTCTGAGGGCATGGTCGTGCGTTATTGTTGCTTCTTCATCATTTTTGCCTACCCCCAACACAAGAATGTCATCTTGGACGATTACAATGTTCTTTATGGCGCCAAAAAGCTCGTGAAGTCGCCGCTGGTATTCATCCCCAGACACCTTGAGTCCAAAGGGGAGGCGTTGCCATCTAAATCTGCCGAATGGTGACCAAAAGGTGGTGAGCTTAGAACTTTCGTCGTCGAGAACCACATTCCAAAACCCGTCCTTTGTATCTAACAGGCTAAAGAAACGGGCTCTGGTTAGCTCAGGCGTTATTTCCTCAAAGGTTGGTGTCTCAAATTCGCTTCGCTGCAATGCCTTGTTGAGATGGAATGGATCAATGCAGAGACGCAGTTTCTTTGGCGTTTTGACAACGACTAGGTTGCTTGTCCATTCTGTTGGCCCTGTCTCCTTTACTATGATGCCCTTTTTGACCAGCTCGTCGAGTTTTGTTTTGAGTTCTGCTCGCAGTGGCACTGGTATTCTACGAGGTGACTGCTTCACCGGGCTGAATGTTGGGTCGACGTGGAGCTTACATGTCCCTCTAAGACGACCCACGCCGTTGAATACGCACTGGAATTCCTCAATGATTGCCTGGGAGGTGCTTTTGTCCTCCATTGCCTTCACAGCTTTTAGCTTTATTAAGTTGAGCTCCTCACATGTGGCGGCGGAAAGGATTGGTAGACGCTCTAACCCAGGGTTTCCTTCTATTACTTGAAATTGAAGTGGGATCTGCTTGCCTTTCTTCTGTGCAGTCAGCGTGATTCGTCCTGTTGGTTTCAAGATTCCTCCGCCAAAGACGCGTATAGCTGTTGATGTCTTCTCTAATTTGGGGTTGTACCCCATCAAGGTATGCAACAAACTTCTCTGTATGACATTGATTGACGCTCCTGTATCAAGCTGGCACTCTGCCACTTTTTGCTGACCGTCGATGACAAATGTTAATTTGGCTGACCAAATTTTCCCTTTCTTGAGCACCCCCATGCTATCAACACGTTCGATGAGGAGTGCTTCTTCGTCATCCTCCTCAAACTCATCTGACTCGTCGTTGGAGTCGCTCAGGGCGTGAACGTTGCGCTGCATTGTTTTGCGGGTGTGCCTGGACCCTCCCTGTTTTTGGTCTTTTGATGTCAAGCAAACGTTTGCGAAATGATTCAATTTTTTGCATTTTGAGCATTCTTTCCCATACGCAGGGCAAAATTGACGGCCAAACTTGTGATAAGTTCCACAAAATTTGCAAGGTGCTCTGGCACTATCTGATCGCTTTGGTTGCTGCTTACTGTATACTTTGTTCACGACGGCTTCGGACTTACTTTTCATAGCGCTTACCTGTGAGTCTGCAAGTTCGTTTGCGCGGCATTTGTCAATTGCAGTTGCGAGAGTTAATTCTGCGTCACTTAATAATATTCTCTTAGTCCGCTCACTCTGAATGCCAATAACAAGTCGATCGCGCAGCATCTCGTCTTCAAGGGCCTTGTAACCACATGTTGAAATAAGTTTGCGTAAGCGGCAGATGTACCCGTCAATGGACTCGCCATCGTCCTGTGAAGCAGTGCCAAAAATAAATCTTTCGTATATTACGTTCACCTTCTTCTTAAAGCATGCATCGAGCTCGTCTGTAATAGATTTTATTGACTTGAGCTTCTCTTCAGATAGTTTCAAGTTCGTCAAAACTACTCGCGCTTCCCTACCAAGACATACTTTGAATGTTGCTACCTGTTTGTTTGCAGGTTTCTCTGCGAGGTCGGAAGCGATCATGTAATCAGTCCATTCTGCTTTAAAAAACTCCCAATTAGCTTCTTGATCTCCTGTCAGGTCCATTTTCGCGGGGATTGGAATGTTTGATGATGCCATGACCGATAACGGCGCGGGGAGAACAAAGAACCGGCACTAAAGTAGATGAAACGGCAATAATGGGCTCACTGGTGCGAACTTGATCGTTTTGATCACAAAACGCGATAACCATAAACACCTGACACCATGTTTCGGAAAGCTATTTGCTAATTATGAATGGAAAAGGGATGAATTGATCAGATACAATTTGATTCGTTTCGTACGCCATTTCCGAATGCCTCTTATCGGATGGCCCCTTTATTTGATATGACAACATCGATTTATGTCTGAATCGATACCCGTAACACTACCCATGTTTTTGGACCCACGTTTCAAAAATATTCACTTTTCCGATTCCATCGCATCGTAAAAAGCCCTCACTCAAATTAAAAAACTGGTGGCGTCTGTTGATACTTCTAATTCCCCGTCATCTCAGTCATCTTCAGAATCTGACCGTGGAAGTCCCGTTGACATGTGGGATAAATCGTTGGCGTTCAAAACGAACAAGAAAATGTCATCTTCTCAGAGCTTATCGATGAACTTAGACACGGAGATATCAATGTATCTCTCAACTCCAGTGGCATCAAATATTCGTTCAAATCCCCTTGAATTGTGGGAAGACATGAAGACAGTCTATCCCAAGCTGTACACGTTATCAAGAGAATACTTGGGGAGGGTAGCCACCTCTGTACCGCCAGAAAGATTATTCTCCAAGGCTGGTGCCACTCTTACGCAGCAGAGAAATCGCCTGGGGGGCAAATTGCTTTCAAAATTGTTTTTCTTGAGTGGAGTACCTGCCAAATACTGGGTTTGAGCCCAGCCTTCGTTTATACGATTTTTGACATTTTATGTCTTTACTATGGCACATAACTCAAAAAGTTATGTGGGAGGCTCATTCCACGTTTTTCAAAGCCGAACAATACCGGCCGGTTTTTTTCACTGCGGATTAACATTAATATTAACATTAATATTAACCAATATTAACCATTATTTCATTAACATAATATGTTGGCTCACACCATGAAAAAAATAATATTGGTTGGTGAAATAATATTGATTAATGAAATAACAATATGTTGGTTAAGGGCCTGCAGGCCTGGGTTGGAAGGTTTTTGAAGGATATCTTAGGATGTGATTGACTTGCAGTTTTGAAATGGGGGGGGGGGGGAGTTTTCCGCCACTATAGCAGCGCCAAGACATGCAATAAGCAGAAGATTACAACTATCGGAAAATCGAGGGGAAAAAAATCGAAATTTGTTTGAGTGCCTGCTGCTCATTTTACATATTTTTACAGTAACTTTGCATTTTGTGGTCTATTAGCCTTCCAAAAATGCCCCCTCGTCTCGTTTTGGTTTATTTAAAAAAACAATTATCCACAATTTAAAAAAATTTATTTTACTAATACAGTGAATTTAGAAATTTATTTCAAAACTCTAAGTCAATCACAGCCCTTGATATCCTTCAACAACTTCCCGACCTAGGTCCTGCATGCCCTTAATTTCTGTACACAGACAAACAATTATGCAGTGTACAGTGATTTTAACTAGTATTTTGCTTTTGTGAATCGTTTTATATCAAATACAACGTTTAGAACGTTACAACATTGTGAATAGTTTTTATCTCAAAGAACTTAATGTGAACTAAAAACTATACCGTTCAATTTGAATTTTTCGAGATATGAATTTGTCAAATAGCATAGGTTCTGCGATTAATCAGTTGACTTGGAAGGCCACTCATATGCAGAGGATTACGAGAATTTGCAACGTTTTTTGACTACAAGTTCTCAGAAACGCATATAAGTATTATGAGTCTATGTGTTATGGGTTTTCATGGGATTTAAGAAAGTAATGCGTCAGAAGTCAACACTGCACTAATAGTCGACACCCTCTATAAAAGTGGGCAAAAGCTAAGGATAAAGACATGGTTTGACGTTTTTAGTTGTTGCTTCCTATTATACTATTTCTTCTCAGTGTAGAGAGATAAGGTTGCCTTAGAAACACGCGGGTTTAAAGGACGCCAGAGCGCTCAAAGCTGCTATCGTTCGTTTGACCACGTTTCTATGCTGATTGTTGGCGTTTTGGCTAAGGACGGACTGGAAATGTAAGTGTATTTCACTCTTATTACCTGACATTTAATAATATCTTTTAAATTTCTGTGTCGTTTATTGCTTCTAGGCAACATTTATTCAGTTTATTTGCGTATCCAGTGATGTTTTGATTGGTTCGGGGAGGGTGTCGAGTACTGACATAAATTTCAGCTCATATTTATTAGTCGACAGGGGGTGTCGACTTCTGAAAATTTTCAGAATTTGCTGTGCATCAGTAGTCGACACTAGCTGTTTTTTCTTCGAAAATATACCAACTAAGTTCACAGAATGGTCTCAAGGTTTAGAGGATGGAATTTTATTAACTTTGTATTTTCTTTTCATGGCAGAAATTTAAAAAATGGCTGGCTCGTCAACGAAGAAGAATACGAAGGAAACTCCCGAAAAAACCGAAGAAAACATGCAATCCCAATAGGAAGGGAAGACGACTCCTCCAGTACACAGAGGACCGAATGGCTATTCAAGACGTAAGAAGTGGAGTAAGCATCAAGGAGGCAGCAAAAAACAACGATGTTCCTAGAACCACTCTACTTGGCCACTACTTTAAAGGCCAAAGTAGAAGATTCTCAGCTGTGTTTTGTGCCTCCCTTCTGTATCTGCCTCCCTCTGGCCCCTCTGACGTCATCACCACCTCCCTTCGCTACCTCCCAATCATAGGCTCTGACGTACTAGTTGACCTCCTGCCAGCCGTCTGACGTCATACGCTCGTGCATCATAGGCTCTGACGTACTAGTTGGCCTCCTGCCAGCCCTCCAATGTCATACGCCATAGGCTCTGACGTATTAGTTGGCCTCCTGCCAACCGTCTGACGTCATACGCGCGTGCGTCATAGGTTCTGACGTACTAGTTGGCCTCCTGCCAGTCCTCTGACGTCATACGCAATAGGCTCTGACGTACTAGTTGGCCTCCTGCTAGCCGTCTGACGTCATACGCTCGTGCGTCATAGGCTCTGACGTAGTGGCCCGCCGGTCGCTTGTGTTCCGACGTGATCTAGGGAAAGGGTGAATCAAGGGAACAAATTTTTCCCGTTTCAGTTTATGTGCCAAAGCAAAGACATGAAAATGTCAAAAACTATGTAAATAGGTACCTAAGCCCAACTGTAATGTCAATTTTCTGACAATGAGTTTTCGACTATAGTTTTCATACCTTTTTACTTAAGTACTTATTGCAATTTGAGACTGATAATGAGCTGTTGGGCCACTACTTTCAAGGCCAAAGTAGATGAGCTGTGTTTTGTGAAAGATGTTACAGATAAATTAAACCCTGTATTGATTGGGGAAGACAACGATGAGGACAGGAGATACATTTTGCCAAGTGATTTTGTTCATTTTGCAATAATAAGTTACCAACTTGTGATTTTAATTAAACATTTATCTTGTGATTTTATTTATTTCGTAATGTGATTTATTAATAGTCCACAGCTAGTGTGTAATGAATCATGCAAAGTATTTCTCTAGTTCTTGACAATATTTTTCTTGAAATTAAAACTGTGCTCTACATTTTGACATTTTATGTCTTTACTATGGCACATTTATGTTATAACTCAAAAAGTGTGACATTACGGTTTGACGAAGAAAGCGTTATGAAAAATTTCTAATGATTTTCACGTACAACCGATTCAGAGCTTATCATTTTTTCTTTCCGTCTTCCATGAAAAAAAAAGAATAGAAATAAAAAAAAAAATTGATTGAAAACCATCGATACATCGATGTTTTTTTTTAAACATCGATGTTTTTTCCATCGATGTTTTTGGGGTCCGATGTTTTTGGAGCATCGATGCCGGCCTGTCGATGCATCGATGTTTTCATTTTTTTTGCCATCCCTAATCATGAGTGTTACCATAATGAAGGTCGTGGGAGAACGGAATTCCCTTTTCAGGATTGATGAAGCTGATGCAGACAACACACAGATTTTGGGAGTGCCGCCTGATCCCAAAATGGTACTCAAAGGAAACCGAGTTTTAAAAAAAATAAATTCTCAGGGTCGGTTGAAGTGAATCAACATTAACTGTTGGACTTGGGTCATTCTCACAGAAAACGTCAGTTTCGAGTTCGACTTTTGAAAAAAGTAAAAGTGTATGAATCGAACTGAAAAAAATCACAGATCTCTATGTCGTATGTATTGAAATTCAATGCCAATCCAAACAGTAGCTCCTTTATTAACTAAGAAAATAAATTATTGAAAATGTTGGTGGACAGGTCGATGACACCAGGACAGGGCGATGATGCGACCCGTTGATTCTTACCATAGAATAGAATCATCGCCCTCTCCTGGATTTCCTTTAATTTGTAGCTTTGGTATGCAGAAAAAACTGTTGTTTTTGTAAAACGCTTCATTTAATATAATCGAAATGTGAATTGATAGTTTTCAGTGAACAAACATCTCAGTCTTTAAATTTGTCTGCATTTTTCAATGTAGGACCTCCTCATGGGCAAACAACAATAATAATTATTGTTGTATAAGGAACAATTATTGTTCCATTTTCAAACGGGATACAGTATCAAAACATATGTTCAATATACCTACTTAACTGAATTCAAATTTTAACTTTTCTCGAACAGCTTTCACATGTAGGTATTTAAAAGACTAAAACATTAGATAATATAATCATAATACTTGGAACTTCAATAATATAAATGAGCTCATTAATACAGCCTTGTTCACAGTCTCAGTTACATGACTTGGGAATAGAATGAGATCAAGTCGTGCACTTCCCTCGGCATGACTATACCTATTACACGTTCAATATAAAATAGAACGAGGAACTCTAGTCGTTGAACTATCTCAATATAAATAGTAGAAAACCAGAATTTTTGGGCTGGGTACTGTAATGTTTATTGAGGTATAATATACTTATATATTATATAAGTCATATATCAACGAGAGCTCGAGATGGACTGCCGTTTATTCGTGAAAGTGAATGGTAGATTAGATGTACACTCTGGACTTGTTTATAAACAAGTCCAGAGATTTTTATTTGTAATAATATAAATATTATTACAAATAAAAATTTCAAATTCATATTAAAATATACTTGGGTACAATTTCAGACAAATAATCATAATATTATGATTATTGGTCTGAAATTGTACCTAAGTATATTTTAATTTGAAAACGGGGGATTTCATAATATTGTTAGGATATTAGCCGTAAAAATGGTACTGAAAAACTCTCTTGTATTTAGTTCAGAACTCAAATTAACTCAAAAACAGGAAAACTAAGTTTTTGTGCGTTTAGCAACTCAATGTCATATTATGTTTCCACAACACTTCTCCCTCTTCTTCTTTTAGGGCCCACAGTATCAGAAAAACTCCGTCGTTCACCTCTTCACAATTACGTACGGCAAACCATCATCTTCGCCAACCATTCGTAGAGATTCCGATGCAGTCTCTCCACCTGGCCTTCGCTCTTCGGGTTTTCCGTATCCCAAGTTGGGTCATGAGGCTTTGAAAAAGTTCAGACTCAAAGTTAGTCCCTCTATCTGAATGAACCTCCCCTGGGATACCAAACCGGGAGATGACATGCGTAATCAGCGCAGCCGCCACTGTCTCAGCCCGTTGGTCAGGTGTTGGAATTGCTTCAGGCCACTTCGTGAAGAAGTCCACCACAGTCAGGACGTATCTATTCCCTTGCTCAGTTGTTGGTAGGGGTCCAAAAACAAGTTCCAATGCTGCCAACGTGTTCGGGAAGAGCTAACGAATCCAGTGGTACCACAACAAAGCAATAAAAAGCCCGTAGAACTTCTCAATAAGTTAAAAACATTGTGGTGCCTTGAGAGGCACTTTGGGTCGATTAGGGTTAAAAACGTTCGCAATCAAGAATTGTTTTCTTCGATCTGCAGCACCTGTCACGAGTGTTACAGCGAATAGGTCCCCATAACAGATTTAAATCAATTTGCGACAGCTTGTATTGTTATTCTAAATTTAGTTTAGAAATTAATAGTTTGCTGAATGGTTTTCAGAGCACGAAGACGTGTATTTTGCTCCATTCAGCTTTTTTTTCTTCTTTTTTTTGTACGGTAACACAAGTGACTAAACTTCGTTTGAGTTCACACATTCAAAATTGACAACACTGAAAAAACTGACAACTGATGCTCAAATGGGTTGTTCTGAACATCTATAGTAACATACCAGATCAAATTTTATTCAAGTTGCTTAATTTTTCTTCCCAACTTGTAGGGTCTAGGAATTCCGAATGGTCAAATTATATGAGCATGACCCGCATATCCTCCGGACTGAAGGGCCTCAATACTATTCTACAAACTCAAACTTTGAAAGGTCACAATTTTACTATTTCAATTGCCAAAATTAAGATGCTGGCCTGCAGTTGTGAGATCATGAAGGTAACCTGACGGGGTGCGATCAAAATGTTCCAGGACCTTTTGAATTGCGCGGCCCCACGTTAACTCAGAAGAACATTTAATTATATAAATAAATAGAGGTTACTTGAGAGGGTGGTGGTTACGAAATGAGCGCAACCACAGCTTTCTACGTTAACGTGTGGCCTTGCAATTCAAAAAGTCCTGCAACTTTTTGATCACACCTCGTAGTTCCCCCTTAACACTCACCTCTACACAGAGCCTGGGCCACACCTACACATACTCATACCTGGAGCAATACCAATATATTCTCAACGAATCGAGACAGAACGCGAGCTAACCTTTAGTTCTCGGATCGAATAGACTCTGATCTCTCCCGACCACATGCTGCGGAAAGCCGCCAAGACCTCCTGCGCTATCCTCCCTTTTAATCGACTTCTTGCGTTGACCGGATGACTGCTCTTAAGATGTAGTAGCTCCCTCACTAGTGGTTCGGTGTTATTCAAACATTGTAGAATCGAGTTCATGTAGCAGTTGTTGGCAAAGTTCTTCAGTCCAGTCAACCCAGGGGCCTGAGACAAATTGAGATCACATATTTTGGTTTATTATCTTCGATTTTTCATTTGGATTTGTAAATGCACACAATGTGCCAATTGGCCAATGATACTAAAAGGCGCGATTAGAGCCGCTTGGGAAGTGGCGACTCATCCCGATGAGCGGAGGATTGTGCACCATCAGTTCAAAAAGTTTTACAAATGAATACGTGTTCAGAATGATTAGGAAACGATGATGATGATAAATAGGTACGTGGTGAGAATTTATGATTCTAAAAAACAAATTGAAATCAAAGCTTCGGCCGCTCCTGAGAGTGGCAAATGATACTAACCCGCTTGTATATCCCAATAACTTGTTTGAGCTCGAGTATCTTACGGAAGAAGACAATGTGACGGCGTTTTTCAGTGTGCACCATGTTGGAAAAAGCACAGAACGTTTGGTTACAACCATCGGCGGAAAACTGGGTATGCGGAATAGCAAACAGGTGTGTTCTCCTCTAACAGGCTTCCGAACGGAGCGACAACTGTCAATTTCACGTGAGGGGCTAAACGGATTCGGGACTTGAGCAAGGGGAGGATGAAGTTATTCAATCGACGCCGCTACCATATTTGAAGATCACGTTTCCGCAAATACGACGGTGGCGTGCTAGAGGCTGTTACTAGGAGTGCACGGAATGGTCAAACGTTTGTCGAACTCATGGGAGCCTAGCAGTCATTAAGGAAACAGAACGAAAAACTCTACCGTTGAAAGTATAAAATGTACATATGAAGAAATACTGTATGAGACATTCAAGGTTTTATTGTTAAGTAGAGAGGAGACGGTGGCAGATTCATCAACGGATCTTCACTGACAAATCCAAACGAAATTGATGTATGCAAAGCAAATGCAGACAACAGGTATTAGTTCAAGTTACCAGGGTGAACTCTGTTTAACGAGGAGGAAGTGCGCTATTCAGAGCCTGAATTCTAGAAAACTGGCCACGTTCATGGAGAATTATTCTCAGATAAGAAAGTCAAAAATGATGATGTCAAAGATGTTTGCATAGGAATGGTGAAAGAGGATTAGGGGTGAAGAAAAGGTGTGAGCTGCTTAGTAAACAAAGTGCACTCTCAGTCAAGTGAAATGTAAGCCCAGATTGCAGGAAGTTCATTGAACGAGATATGAAAGATATGAAACCTCAATCAAGAGGAGCGACGTAGAAATGCATACAATAATATTGGGGGAAACTCTTCCAGTTCCCTTTCCGATCCAGTTCCACAGACCGGGAAGGTATCAGCATAACGAGTAGAAGGAGAAGTGAGAAAACTCCTGCAGTTGCAGTGCCGCTAGTCTGCGCCACTGTTGCTAAGCGCTGGTATTGCCCAGGTCTTGGCATGCCCTAAAGAGGACTTTTTACACGATGAACCCGAATTATTTCGTTCCTCCCATCGAAATAATAATTACACAGTTGCAGCTTAAACCTGCAAATAGAAAGGAGATACGAGGGTGCTTATTGTCAACGGAATTTCTATGCAAAAACTCGTTTTATTTCCATGAAACCACTTTTTTTTAAAGAGTAAATAACTTATGTCTAGGTACTTACAATATCGTTTTTTAAAGCACTATATCTAACTCGAAATTGCAACAATATTGTAGTTGTACGTATCTACTGATATACATGGGTTGTATCACAATCATATTCCATATCAGGTAAGGTAACTGATCATCACACAAATTCCTTTACTTATCTCAACTCTTTAAACATGACACTTTCCTAGTTGATTTAGCTCCACTTTTATTTTTCAAATGTTGGCTGTTTTGTTTAACATGAAATGTAAAACGGCATCTTAAGTAGAAGAACAAGATTGCAGGAATATACTTCATTATATGCTCTTCAGAGCAGCACAAGTCGTGTGGGACATTTCCGTTTTGCAAATCATGAATAGCTTCAATAAACACGTTCTTGTCTAGGTCGTTCTCAACTTTCCTCTTGATTTGGAGTTCCAATGAACGAATCAGTTCGAAGAAATGGAGCGATGGATGTAACAGGAAGGATGATCCATGTTTTCCGAAATTATCGGAGTACCTCATCCCGCGTGCGCTAGCAACTTTATGTTTTTGCTCAAACGTTTTAATTATCTCCTGTTCCACTTCTGAGGATCTGGATACGTCTACAAGTTGTTTCGATTTCTTCAAGCGTTCCTCAAGTTCAGAAATTTTTTTTGGTACTTGGACAGCTGCTGCTTGCTTTGAAACAACTTTTTATTCAGATGTTTGACTTTCTTCTTGAGGATAATGTTCTCACGGTTCAAACGTTCAAAAATCTCTCCTTCTGGATGAGCCAGTAGTTTCGAACCCTCGTTGTACCTCTGTAAGGCTGGTTATGAAAAGGCTAAACCAGAAGAAAGTATACGTTTTTTCAAGCCACCCGAAAAATTGTTATCTGCGTAGAATCGGGCAATTCCAAGGGATTTTGTCCTTTCAGAGAAACATCGTGTATGTTCCCGACATTTTTTGGACGAGTCCATAATAAAGGAAGACGTATTCCTTATAAAAGGAGAGACCGTTTTCCATTCCTCGTTTGCGCTGGGTCATTGAAGGATGAAGCTGTTCCGAATATATTTCCTAACTTGCCTAGTTATTTATCAAAAACGGCGAGGTCTCGAAAACCTCCAGCTCGAAGGTATCTTACACCAATAAATCCGCCCCTCTGCTGAAAAAGAAAATTCCGGACCATCGATTATCGAACCGAATGCGAGGATTTGTGGCAGTTCAGAGCCTTTGGGGAATGGTAACGACAACGAGGGTTCGAAACCACTGGCTCATCCAGAAGGAGAGATTTTTGAACGTTTCCGTGAGAACATTATCCTCAAGAAGAAAGTCAAACATCTGAATAAAAAGTTGTTTCAAAGCAAGCAGCAGCTGTCCAAGTACCAAAAAAAAATTTCTGAACTTGAGGAACGCT
>OY986063.1:211580-428121 GCA_963920205.1 Stenodema calcarata
ATTCAGATGTTTGACTTTCTTCTTGAGGATAATGTTCTCACGGTTCAAACGTTCAAAAATCTCTCCTTCTGGATGAGCCAGTAGTTTCGAACCCTCGTTGTACCTCTGTAAGGCTGGTTATGAAAAGGCTAAACCAGAAGAAAGTATACGTTTTTTCAAGCCACCCGAAAAATTGTTATCTGCGTAGAATCGGGCAATTCCAAGGGATTTTGTCCTTTCAGAGAAACATCGTGTATGTTCCCGACATTTTTTGGACGAGTCCATAATAAAGGAAGACGTATTCCTTATAAAAGGAGAGACCGTTTCCATTCCTCGTTTGCGCTGGTCATTGAAGGATGAAGCTGTTCCGAATATATTTCCTAACTTGCCTAGTTATTTATCAAAAACGGCGAGGTCTCGAAAACCTCCAGCTCGAAGGTATCTTACACCAATAAATCCGCCCTCTGCTGAAAAAGAAAATTCCGGACCATCGATTATCGAACCGAATGCGAGGATTTGTGGCAGTTCAGAGCCTTTGGGGAATGGTAACGACAACGAGGGTTCGAAACCACTGGCTCATCCAGAAGGAGAGATTTTTGAACGTTTCCGTGAGAACATTATCCTCAAGAAGAAAGTCAAACATCTGAATAAAAAGTTGTTTCAAGCAAGCAGCAGCTGTCCAAGTACCAAAAAAAATTTCTGAACTTGAGGAACGCTTGAAGAAATCGAAACAACTTGTAGACGTATCCAGATCCTCAGAAGTGGAACAGGAGATAATTAAAACGTTTGAGCAAAAACATAAAGTTGCTAGCGCACGCGGGATGAGGTACTCCGATAATTTCGGAAAACATGGATCATCCTTCCTGTTACATCCATCGCTCCATTTCTTCGAACTGATTCGTTCATTGGAACTCCAAATCAAGAGGAAAGTTGAGAACGACCTAGACAAGAACGTGTTTATTGAAGCTATTCATGATTTGCAAAACGGAAATGTCCCACACGACTTGTGCTGCTCTGAAGAGCATATAATGAAGTATATTCCTGCAATCTTGTTCTTCTACTTAAGATGCCGTTTTACATTTCATGTTAAACAAAACAGCCAACATTTGAAAAATAAAAGTGGAGCTAAATCAACTAGGAAAGTGTCATGTTTAAAGAGTTGAGATAAGTAAAGGAATTTGTGTGATGATCAGTTACCTTACCTGATATGGAATATGATTGTGATACAACCCATGTATATCAGTAGATACGTACAACTACAATATTGTTGCAATTTCGAGTTAGATATAGTGCTTTAAAAAACGATATTGTAAGTACCTAGACATAAGTTATTTACTCTTTAAAAAAAAGTGGTTTCATGGAAATAAAACGAGTTTTTGCATAGAAATTCCGTTGACAATAAGCACCCTCGTATCTCCTTTCTATTTGCAGGTTTAAGCTGCAACTGTGTAATTATTATTTCGATGGGAGGAACGAAATAATTCGGGTTCATCGTGTAAAAAGTCCTCTTTAGGGCATGCCAAGACCTGGGCAATACCAGCGCTTAGCAACAGTGGCGCAGACTAGCGGCACTGCAACTGCAGGAGTTTTCTCACTTCTCCTTCTACTCGTTATGGTATCAGCTTCGTTCGCAGTGCCCGTTCTGACCGTTCCGGAATTCATCAGAACTAGGACGGAAAGTCTCCGGGAGTTCCGGAACTTGTAGAACCGCGTTCTACACTGCGAACGATTTCAGAACTGGAAGTGGAACCTCACTCAACTCGTACTCGTATTACCAGTGCTGCTGGTTGTTGGACAACAAGCTCTTTGGAACATGTGATGTCGAGTTTGTTGTTCTGAGGTGCGTTTCGTGCTACGGAAATGAAGGTAATTTCGAATGTTCGTTGGTAGGTACTTCTTTTATAGAAACATTATTACCGACGTAGTATTAAAAACCCCAGAATTATATCGTATTAATTAATCATAATTAATAATAATTATTATTATTAATGAATACAAATTATTAATACCTATGGGTTTAGTAAAGGTGATACGATTATGTAAAACACAATAACGTCACGTAGGTACTGTCCATATATTTTTACAATAATGGAACGTAATATTCGATTAAAAGGAATATAAAAAACGATATTGCAATCGCGTGTTTTCGAGTCGAGCGCGTCAGGAACTATATCGAACTAACTATAACCGCAGTCGTAGGTTTCTCTCTTCTTCTTCTTCTTTGAAAGGTTTGTCCGGCAGAATCCATGCAGGACGTTAAATGGGCAACCGGAGGTGGATGGCAGTGAGGGCGCTGTCGTGTTACTGTCTAGTAGGCCCTGGTCCATGAAGGCTGGCTTAAGCCTATCAACTGAAATGTTGACAGTTCTACCTCCCACTTCCACAGTGTAATACTTGTCTGACCGCCGCTGGACCCTGTAAGGTCCATTGTATGGTGGTCGCAAAGCCCTTCGTACTGAGTCATTGCGGATGAAAACGTGGGTGGCAGCAGTGAGCGAGGGCGGCAAATATACTTTGGAGACTGCATGGCGGGTGCCGGCAGTTGGTTTCAAGTCCCTCATACGCTGCTGTAGTTGGCGGGTGAAGAGTGAGGCATCCTCAACTGAAGGCGGGGTGCTAACCAGAAAATCTGCAGGTAACCTGAGTGTCTGCCCATAGACCATTTCTGCAGCAGAAGTACCAAGATCCTCTTTGACTGCTGTGCAGAGTGACAACAATATCAGCGGCAGAGTTCTGGTCCATTTGGGGGCTGCAGAAGACATGATTGCAGCTTTCAAAACGTGATGCCATCTTTCAATCATCCCTTGAGCTTGGGGATGGTAAGGTGTTGTACGTACGTGGTGTATGCCTAACATCTTTGCTAGACTAGCAAACAACTTGCCTTCAAACTGGCGACCTTGGTCGGAGCTGATGGTTGCTGGAACACCAAAACGAGAAATCCAAACCTCAACTAGTGCTTGTGCGACAGTTTCAGCTGTCATTTCCACTAGAGGAATGGCTTCAGGCCAGCGTGAAAACCGATCGATTATTGTAAGGCAATAGCTGAATCCATCTGCAGGCGGAAGCGGTCCAACCAGGTCAATATGTATGTGGCTGAAACGGCTATGAGGAGTATGAATGGTCGAAAGCCGGCTATGTGTATGTCTGGAAACCTTAGAACGTTGACATGAGAGGCATGAACGAGCCCATGCTGCGCAGTCCCGCTTCATATTTGGCCATACATAACGTTTGCAGACCAACTGCACGGTGGCACGCACTCCAGGATGTCCTTGATTGTGAACCTGGTTGAACACCAGTTGGCGCATGGAACGTGGAACAAATGGACGGAGGACACCAGTTGATGCGTCGCAATAGAGAGGCTTGGTTCCACCTAATGGTACTGTTTGCGTTAATTGCAGACTAGAGAGGTTCTCAGGAGTCTGCAAATCAGTATCAGTTGCCTGTTGTTCAGCCATCTCATCAAAGTCGACGGTTGCTGGTATATCTATAGCAGCAATGCGTGACATTGCATCAGCAACAACGTTCTGACTACCAGGAAGATAAACAATGTCTGTTGAAAACTGAGAAATGTAATCCAGATGGCGGGCTTGGCGAGGAGACGATCTCTCAGACTTTTGAGAAAAGGCAAAACTTAACGGTTTGTGGTCACTGTAGATTGTGAATTCTCGCCCTTCAAGCATAAACCTGAAATGTTTGATAGTTTCGTACACTGCCAATAATTCTCTGTCATAAGCACTGTATGACAGTTCACTAGGCTTCAGCTTCTTAGAAAAGAAACCCAGGGGCTGCATGACACAATTGACTTTCTGGTGCACTACGCCGCCAATTGAAGTGTCAGATGCGTCACATGATATGGAGAGTGGGGCGTCTAGAGAGGGATGTGCCAACATGGTAAAATGCGCTAGTGCATCTTTGAGGCCTTGAAAAGCGTTGTTCATATCCGTTGTCCAACTCAAGGGTGAGTTATCCTTTTTGGGACGTCCTGCTAATGCTGCCCGCAAGGGTATCTGTAAGGATGCTGACTTAGGAATGAACCGGTTATAAAAGGTCAACATTCCAAGAAAACGATGAAGTTCGCTTGCAGTAGTTGGCACAGGAAAATCGAGAATGGGTTGGACTTTTTCAGGTGCAGGCGCTATACCTTTGGCAGAAATTTGATGGCCCAGAAATGTGAGACTACTTTCACCAAAAACACATTTTTCAGCGTTCACCTTGAGGCCATAACGTTGGAGTCTCTCAAACAATAATGTCAAGTGCATTAGATGTTGGTCGTTGTCAATAGATGCGACCAAAATATCATCCAGGTACGAATAAAGGAAATCTAGACCTCGGGTCACTTCGTGGATGAACCTCTGGAAGGTTGCAGCGGCTCCTCTCAGTCCATAAGACATGTAAGGGAACTCGTACAATCCAAAAGGTGTAATAATGGAAGTTTTTGGAATATCCGCTTCGTGCACTGGTATCTGTTGATATGCACGTCGCCAATCAATTAGTGAAAAAATGCGTTTTCCAAACAGAATATGGTTGCAATCATGTAAATGTGGCACTGGGTAGCGATCAGGTATGGTGATTCCATTCAGACGGCGGTAATCACCACAGGTTTTCCGAACCGCTGTCAATGAGGAACTTGTGTTTAGTAATTGGATCATCAATAAACAAGCGACTTGACAATGGATCCGGACAATACGTCGCCATTATTGCCGGGTTGATCCGTTTCCCGACTTGTACTTGTCATACTGACAGTCGGGTTTACAAGATTTTGCCTTGTCTGCAAAGGTTCTATGGTACCAACACCAAGAATCAAAACCCTCAGGAAGATTATCTGAATTTCTTGGTCGGCTTTTAGACCGTGCTCTGGTACTTGTGGATGAAGTGACATTAGAACGTAACCGATCATCATGCTTCATTTTAGCAATTTCGTGTGTCAAGGTGGTGACTTTGTCCGTGAGGCGGCTCAGTGCGGTCATTAGATCCTCATGTGCCACATTTTTTGCTGGCCCAGGGGTACCGTTGACTGGTTTTTGAGAAACTGCGTGCACATCTGGCGGAGTAAACTCGGCGATGCGATCAGCTGTGACAGCCAATTGATCCAACGGCTCGTTAACAGTGGCCAAAATTTGTTGAGTGCAAGTGGGTAGGCGCTGGAGCCATAGGGTCTTTATTATATCATCCCCTATGTTACTGGTTGCCAATTCCCTCATCCTCCTCAAAAGGTGAGATGGTCTGTCGTCGCCCAACTCAAGGCCCCCGAGTAGATGCTGAATTTTTTGAGTCTCAGTTGCAGAGAAACATTCAATAAGCCGTTTTTTTAAGGTTTCGTACTTGTCCTGTTCAGGAGGTTTCCTAACAAGATCGCCGACTTGGGATAAAACATCGCTACTAATTGAACCAATGACGTGGTCGTACTTACTCAAGTCTGAAGTCACACCAGAGCGCCGAAAATTTGCTTCGACTTGCGCAAACCAAATAGTCGGGTCGTTCTTCCAAAAGACGGGAAGTTTCATCGAGACTTTACAAACCTCTTGATCGTGAGCGGCAGGTGGGTCTTTTTTCTCGTCCAGACTCATCGCGAAAATGAACAAAACACAAAAGTTCGTATCAGCAAATACGCGAAAACAACACGCGACACGACGGTAAAAGATCACGTCGGGGGTCACCAGAATATGGGTTTGGTAAAGGTGATACGATTATGTAAAACACAATAACGTCACGTAGGTACTGTCCATATATTTTTACAATAATGGAATGTAATATTCGATTAAAAAGAATATAAAAAACGATATTGCAATCGCGTGTTTTCGAGTCGAGCGCGTCAGGAACAGTGTTGCCAGATGAAATATCTCAAAATCCCTACAATAGTATAAAAAAAATCCCTACATCCCTACGAGCTTCAAGAAAAATCCCTACAAAAATCCCTACGCTTTCAGAAAGTCGAAAACCTCTATTTACCGACTCAAGAAAAGGAAAAATACAAAAATACTGACACCATTTTCAAACGACTTAAATATTTATTTATGAAAACTTTGAGATCAATAGCAACAGAACAAAAAAATCACTTAGGTTGACAATTCAAGTAGGTAGGTAACACATTTTATGGTAATATAAGGTAACAAATAAAGGTAAAGGAAGAATCACATCATGGACAAACGAAGTGGTCTCACTAGAATAAATGTAGTAACTAGATGCAAAGTTTGGGGACGGTAAATTTGAACTCGCAAAGAGGCTCCCTGAATAATTACCCACCAGGTTCAACAAAAAACAACAAAATAAAATTAGCGACAAGATGAAGGATTTTTCAACGTGAAGATGTAAATGAATGCAAAATGAAGGCGCGGAATTCCAGAGGCTTATTAAAACCCGATCACCTAGCCAGCCAGCCCTCTGACGTCATAGGCTGTGACGTACTAGTTGGCATCCTGCCAGCCGTCTGACGTCATACGCTCGTAATAATATTGTCTATACGGTATGAGCGTGATTGTTTAAATAATTGTTTACACACAGGTGATCATTCTCAATGTGTGTAAACAATTATTTAAACAATCACGCTCATACCGCAGCTTGTCGGCCACGCACTCCGCAGTGGTTAACGTAATATGGTTAGGTAAATCGAGAGCTATCCAACGAGTGGTGAACGATTTTTGTACGATGATAACTGGCGAAGATAAAGTTCCGTAGCAACGAATCGGTTGTAAGCGAAAATCATCAGACATTTTCGTGACGATTTCGTGTAACGCTTTTGTGTAACGTTTTTCGAGTTATTTTTATTTTACCGGTACTATGATCACCTTATCACAAGTTTGGCATCCCTAATCTTGGATTCCCAATTTTTCAGTCCTTGCGATGGTTAGTTATAAAAAGTGTTTGTTGTAGTTTCACTTTTCCACTCCAGGAGAGTAGCTGTTGTTCATTTGAGATCTAAGGTTGGTACTGTTGTTCACTCATTGTCTTGACCTACAGTTCCTTTTACACTTGGAAAAAGGACCAATATTTTCTTATTGAAAAAAAAAAAAAAAAAAAAAAAAAATTCAAAAATCCCTACAAAACGCCTTTAAAAAAATAATCCCCCCCTACGCCCTATTTTGGTTTGAAAATCCCTACAGTAGGGATAAATCCCTACATCTGGCAACACTGGTCAGGAACTATATCGAACTAACTAACTATAACCGCAGTCGTAGGTTTCTCTCTTCTTCTTCTTCTTTGAAAGGTTTGTCCGGCAGAATCCATGCAGGACGTTGAATGGGCAACCGCCACATACCTAACGATAAATTATAATAATTTTCACTAGGTACTTGATAAAATTGTTAATAATTAGTGATAATTGATAATAATAATTAATCTAACATTTAGGATCTAGACATTTAGACCTAGTGATCTAGACAGAAGGGTGATCTTTACAATGAACCGTTGTGTCAAGAATTTGCAGAGTTTTTTTATTCGATTTTCTTAATCTACGTATCTTGAAACGTAAACCAACAAATTTTGAGGGGGGGTTAAAAAAAAGTTTTTCTTTGGGCGATTCCAATGGTTCATTATCGAAGATAATAAACCAATAGGTGATTGAGGTGGTGAGACATAGACCTATAAAAGGGCCAGGCGCTCACCAAAATGTGTTGAGAAACATTATTTCTTCTAGGGGTGGAGAAGGAATATTAACGGTGTTGAGTAGATTGAGTCAAGTGGGTACTAGGATTACAAGTTGAGTATGTTCCTTTAGAGGTGTTTTTTCCCCACGAAGGTTCGAAATGTTGATGCGCTGAAATCTTCATCGGTTCAGTTATAAAATCTAAGATATCTGGACTTTTTTCGGATTTTTTGAACCACCGGAAGGGGTCCCGCAACGCACTTGTAGTTACGCCCTTTGGACCTGGCGGTACTCAATTACTTGCGCGGTAAGTATCCACTTTAGAGACTTTTTGCACTGAACAAAAGTTGTCGGGAATGGTCCATTTAGTCTAAAAAAGTTTTTTGGAGCAGTCAAAATCTGAAATTTTGAAAAATGTTGCCTACCTCTCAGGGACGAAAACATGAGAATGGGTTAACCCCTTCAGGTGTGACGGATCGCCCACGACCCGCAACTTCAACCTCCCTCCATACCTAAACCAAAATCCTCACGACTATTTCCAAGACGTTTCTAGGTTCAGCAACTAAAAACGAAGAAGGAAAAGGAAGAAGTTTCCGTGTTTTTATAGGGTTATTTCACGTTACTGCAGTGAAACCGGCTCAAGGCAGGGAGGGTGACTATACTCGTAACTTACGAGTACCTTACAATTTATCAGTTTTTCATGAGATAATTTGGCTAGTATTGAACCAATTTATAAGTAACTTGAGTTATTGAAGTATTTTGAAGCTTTATCAATAATTATTTATGAACAGGAAACAAAGATATTGGCAGCGCTGACTGAGAAAGTTATGGGTTGTAGCCAACCCATCAGGAGGTAACCTGCTAATGTTTTAATCATTAAAACATTAGCAGGTTACCTCCAGTCCTGATGGGTTTTAAAGAATTTTAAAAGAAAAACCTGTAATTATTACAGGTTTTTCTTTTAAAATTCTGATATTGTTGGAAGCGCGGGGGGGGGGACACTTCACTTCACCAGTAAGGGAACTGGACCGGTAATTGGAACGGTTACTTCGTTGTCACTGTAATCGTTGGAACCGTTCCAGGAATTGTCTGGACCGACACACCCCTAGCAGCAGGTCTAATTCTACATTTCATTAGTTTTCGAACAATATGATGTGAAGCCTTGACCAGCCGAATCATTGCTAAGAATGTCCAATTTGATAGTGAATACATTGGTATTCGGAGAAACCCTGTATCATTACAACTTGACGGTTAAAGAAAGAGCAGCCTAATTACAGAATTTCAGCTCTCTCGGTAAGTAGGCATATTGGAGATAAATTGCCAAGTTTTAAAGACAGGAGCTCGTAAATGCCCAAACAAACGCGACTTGTTGTCTCTGTTTGAGTATTGAAAGGGTCTGGGTTCATGGGTTTGACCACATAATAAGCTTCACGCCCGACCATCCACCATATTATGGTTGATGGTCGGGCGTGAAGCTGTAAGGCAGGTACCAACAGGTAAGACCTTGTTGATAATTTCGAGATGTACCGAATGTGATAGGAGGCGAGTACTCACAGTTTTCCCATAGGTGGAATCCTCCCGTTCGTGGTATAGAGAGTGCTGAACTTTCAGCGTGGACGGTTTGTTTGCTCGAGAGAACCTCGGAGTGTGGTGACCCAAAGGCTCGTCATCACTTATCTTCGACACATAATAAATCAATCAACATCTACATCTCGTATATGAAAAATTGATAGTATCCTTCTATGAAGTCACAAGGTTCTAAAATTGCAATACAAATTAATACCTCCTTGATGTTAGGAGATGAAGAACTCCTGCGCAGTATTCCCCCAGGCATATTGTCTTTTTTCAGAGGCTCATGGCTAATACCTAAAATGATTATAAGATTAGAAGTGCATAATAAACAAGCGGATTACACGGTGAGAATAAAGTACTACGAACAAAATAATTTTGCTAACCACTTGTGTTGTAGGTTGTCGCACTTTTCGGTCTGGAAAGATGAACGAAGGTATAAAACAAACGCATAAGTACTAATACAAACACATAAAGCACAAACAAATTTACTCAAGACTAAGGAAACTCACTTGTTGGAACTAGCTGGACGATCTCCTGGACGATCTCCGTCCATCGAAGGGCCTTTGTTCCGAGAAACACTCGATTTCCCACTGATTATGAAAGATTGAATCGATGAAATATTGATGGAATCAAAGAGTTCAAAAGGTAGTTGCATAGAAGGGGAATTGTTGTAATATACCTATGCTCACTAGATGACTTCCTCGTTCATTCTGCATCAACTGGGAGGTTACTGGGACAGGTTGTTATGTAATATCCAACCCACCATCTATGTGCTCCAGTAATCTCCAGATAATACAATGTCTCCAGTAACCTCCAGGTTGACGTCCAGAATGAACGGTGACGTCATCTAATGAGCGTGGATATATTAAAACAGGAATGTCACCGTAATAGGTGTGTAGAGCAAGTAGGTACCTACCATGAAGTTCTATTAGCATTCAAAATGGCTACACATTTGGCATTTCGCATACGATTTTAGTTAAATTTTTGTCTGTAGTTCACTTGAAGGCAACCTTGATATAATTTGGAAATCGAGCTCACTTTTTATTATTGAAGGCGGGTTTCAATTTTCGCAAATCATCGACCAACGCAGCGTCAGGTTTCTTAGATTCACCAAGAGCCTGGAAAAATAAACCCATATAAAACAGACAAAAAAGGGCGTGCCTCGCGAAGCTGGAAATGATTTTAATCCACTTTGGGCATACCAAATAAGAGTAAGTAATATGAGTTTGCGACGCTTAACCAGTGGGAGCCGAGTTTTTGGTTCAAAATTGATTTAGCTGGTTTTTCAATGCTCAGTCAAATATCTGACTAACTAACCACTTGTTAAAGTTAGTCAGTTGTTAAAATGGATTGGAGTCGCACATACTGTTCACAGGGGCGTTGCGTCCATAAGGCCACTGCCCCGGCATCCAGAAACACAAAAAACTCCACAAAAAAATGCCAACCAGTTGGCATTCGAATTTCCTTCCATATGCTGCACCTAGCATTTTTCACGAAGTTAACAGGGACTCGACAGAGTTCTCTCTCTGTCCCAACCTATGTATGGCATGGCTGCGGCCAAGACAAGTAACTGGGAAGAAGAAGAAGACAGAGTTCTCTGGCTATGGATATTCGAGCATTTTATCGGAATATAGCTACAGTAATTGATGTCTTGCAATCGAAATCGAAACCTACGCTTCTGAAACTGAGGAGGTCCAGTGCCCCTGTGTTGCCATGGAAACGGAGAAAAGTGGCCCGTCCGCGCATGCTCAGTAGAGTAAAAATTCGGTAAGCCACGCCTATTCGACCCCGTCCCCACATTTCCATAAAAAAATCGTTTGTGTTCACAATCGATTCGATTGTTTCAATTCATCTTGTCATCTCGATAGTATCGTCCTTCGAACTGTCCTCAGTAAAACTTGTGTATCACTTTCGCCATTCTGTTACTATGTTGAGTATTCAGTTTTCTGCTTATAATTTTGTTATAATCTTGTTATAACACGGGTGCTTCCTGGAATCCAGGTGTCACATTTTTGCCGATGACGTTCAGTCTTTTATCCAGTCACCAATTAATAGTCTTCCAACATCCGTGGCACGTTTGAATTCCGATATGGTGCGCGTGGCCTCGTGGGCCAAAGATAATGCGTTGGTAATTAACCCCAAAAAGTCTCAATTCATTATTTTCTCTAAGGAAGCCCTTCCACCCACAGTTTCTATGCCCTCTTTACTTGTTCAGGGATTCTCAGTCGATCCTAGCTCTGTGGTAAGGGATCTTGGAATATTTCTTGATCCCCAGCTTACTTGGCGTCATC
This sequence comes from Stenodema calcarata, assembly GCA_963920205.1. Classification (NCBI taxonomy): domain Eukaryota; kingdom Metazoa; phylum Arthropoda; class Insecta; order Hemiptera; family Miridae; genus Stenodema; species Stenodema calcarata. The sequence continues at coordinate 223,005 of OY986063.1, forward strand.
ACGTTTCCCATGTTGTTAGGAAGGTCTATGGTTCCTTGTACTCCCTCAAAAAGTTACGGAATTTCACCCCCTCTAACCTTAAGTTAATTCTTGCCAAGTCATTACTCCTACCTCATTTTGATTATGGTTGTGAATTGTTTTCCACCAATTTGAATTCCGAGCAGCACCATCGCCTTCAGGTATGTTGGAACTCAGTTGCTCGTTTCGTGTTTAATATCCGAAAATACGATCATATTACTATCCATTCCAGGGCTCTGGTAGGTTGCCCTATGATTAATCACTTTGAAATGCGAGTATGCCTTTTTATTTTTCGATTATTATATGGAAATACCCCTAGACCTGAGTACCTTGAAGGCATGTTTTTTTTTTGGTCACTCTGATAGGCTTCGCGCTCTTACAGTGGTGCCTCATTGTACAATATCAATGGGCGGATTGCTGGGGCTAGGTTGTGGAACTCCTTACCCCTGTCTTGTCGATCAGTCTCCGAGCTTTCCGTCTTCCGTGGCCTTATCGAACAACATTTCGGTATTACTCCAAACTCGCTTCCCGTTGCTTGACTGTTTAAAGCCGGCGTCACACGATGCTACCCACACCTTCCAATGTTGGACGCTTGGTGACTGGTAGCATCGTGTAGCCGACCTTCCAACGTCCAGCTTCCAATGGCCAGCGTCCAACGTTGGCGTTGGAGGGCGATCGCTCTGAGAGCGGTCTTTGCGCCCAAGTCAAAGGAAAAAGAAGGGTCCAACGTTGGCGGGAACCTTCGTTTCTTGGAGGCTCGACCTTCAAACGGCTCGACCTGGATCGTACTGGATCAAACGTTTGCCACACCGTGTAGCTGGGGATTTAGCTCGAGTCACTCGTCGAGTACGGTCAAACGTTTGGCCCAACATTCGACGCGTCGTGTAGCGCAAGTCCGAGGGCTCTGGGTGGCTTCGCCTTAACATGGTGCCCCCTTGGATATGTTTTTGAGATCCAGACCCTTTCCACCAAATTTCTTTTAATTTTTATCTTTGCCATTTGCTCTGTAATTTATGTAATTCTCAAAGGCCATGATTTTATTTATTTTGTATTTTTTTTTTTGTATTTACAACCTTAAAGGCCCCTAGAGGCCTATTGTAAATGTACATACCAATAAAGGTATATTATAATCTTGTAGGTTATCATTTTGTATGTTCCCATTCGGGTTCGAGTTCCCGTGACAGATTTTGATTTTTTGGTGGTAATTAAGTGCGTTGTGGGCTTGTGGATTGATCAACGTCAACATACACAGATAAGTACCTAGCTTCTAGTCTGATTCTCCATCCAAGTAGGTACTGGCCGGCTGGTCATTACTTCCTTGTATTTTAGTCTAGTTTGTTGTTTTTAGTTGTTGTTTAGTTTAGTTGTTTCTGTATTTTTGTACCACATGAATTCGGTGGCTAACTTACAGTCGAAGTTTTCGACGTTTTCCTACTAGGATCGAGTGATGATTAAAAGTTTAGGAAGAGATTGGCCTTTGCTGAATATTACTCAGGCAGTAAATAAAGGAAAGGGTGTTGTTGCCCTGAGGAAGTTCAATGTTGACATGTATAACAAAGCTGAGTGGCTCACAGGATGTCCCATTAAAAATGCAATCTTCTGCTTTCGCTGATTATTATTGGGTGGTGAACAGGCATGGACGATTAAAGGTGTAACTGATTTGAAACACCTACCAGAAAAAATCAAGGTACACGACTCAAGTAAATTTCACGTCAAAAGTAGCACTGATTTTGCATTGGTTGGTAGGGCTACCCAGTTAGATTCAGCCCATCAACTTGCCATCAGACGTCATAATGAACAAGTCGACCGTAACTGGCAAGTTCTTTCTAGCCTCATAGATTGTATTAAATTTAGTGGTTTGCACGAACTGGGACTCAGAGGACATAGTGAGAAACAGGAGTCTCTTAACAGAGGAGTTTTCTTTGGATTGGTGGATCTGACTGCCAAATTTGATTTGATTTTGAAGGACCATTTAGATAAGTCAACCGTTTTTAAAGGAACGTCGAACACCATTCAGACCGAGCTGCTCGATTGTATGTCAGTCGTGAGGTAATTCATAACGAAATTGTTAGTGCTAAGTTCATTGCTATACAAGCAGACGAAACGACCGATGTTTCGAATAAAGCTCAGTTTGTAATTATTGTACTCCAGTGCATCATTATTGTATGTGTTACTGACCGTTGTCTTGTATGACTTTTTATACTTGTCAACCAGGTTTTCTGTTTTTTCGGTTCAATCTAAAAATGTGAATATATATCTTTTACGCGTGCAATTCGATTCATTTCATTCAGTCACAACAAGTTGGCGACGAGGATGTAAGTTGCCGCTCAGTTTCAAGTCTCACGTCAGCCGGCCTCGACTTCTTTTCATTAGCCACAAATCTCATCGAGTGTTCGAGGAATTTATTTTTGCAGGTATTTACCCTATCTTATTCAAGATCTGTACTAGTGGCCCTGGTAACAACAGACACCATATTCAAATTCCCGAAGCCATTCGTGATATCGAAAAGTGAAATTTGAAACAATAGCACCCCCATTACAAATTACTACGTTGTAATATGGATGAGGCCCAATTCAAACAGTTCCTCTCGGTGTTGACAACCGCATTGGGAGCGCAAAAACCTACACCAATTCCTCAACTAACTCCATTTGAAATCTATGACGCCAAAAAGGAGCGATTCATCTCATATTTAGAACGTTTTGAAAACTATTGTAGTCTCAAAAATGTAGATTCTACCGTTAAAAAAGCTCAGCTCTTGTGTGCTTCAATTGGTTCTACACACTACAACAATTTGGCCGCATTATTAGGCCCTGACAAGCCAATCAAAGGTATCGCTTTTGAAAATCTGGTTCAGCACTTCAAAAACATGTTGTCTCCACCTGTCTCCACAGTTGTTGCCCAGCATTACTTCTTAAGTGCAACACAACAACCCTCACAATCTATTTCGGAATTCGTAGCCTCCCTGAAGGGAAATCTTAGAGACTGTGATTTTTATGTGACATGCACATGTACATCCAAAATTTCAATTGCTGACACTTTTCTTCGCGCACAATTCATCAGAGGTCTGAAGGACAACTGGATTCGCGAACAACTCTTACAACAGTCCTCGCTCAAAACGTTTGACGAACTACTAAAAAAAGCTACAGCACTCGAAGCTTCTCGTATAGAGAGCAGTCAACTCAAATCACAACCTCCTGACAATTCCTCATTCATCAACAGTGACACAAATAAAGTGGAAAAAGGCAGAGGGTCAAGTCAAATGTCTCACTCTTACAAAACCCCTAACACAAGTCCACATCGATGTCAACGATCACAGTCCCAACATAATAGGAGTAGAGTTGATTATCGCTCTTTGGGCATTGATGGACTATGCCTCAAATGTGGGAGATCGAATCACAGGTCAAGTGACTGCAGAATTGATCGTGACTCTCTGAAATGCACTTCATGCAGTAAAATTGGCCATGTGACCAAGGTCTGTATCACCACGCTTCTCCAAAAATCGAAAACTAATGCTGTCTCGACCCAACCCCCTCAGTATGAGTCAGACTCCGGCTCAGAATATGGCATTGGTCGTATAGAAGACTGCGCTGAGGACATTTATGAAGTTGGGCCGAGCGCTGACAAGTTTTTCATTACAGTCTCACTAAACAATCGACATCAAGTATTTGAAGTTGATTCAGGTGCTAAATTCTCCCTTCTGTCAGAGAGCGACTTCAACCGACTTGGTCTCAATATTCGTCTGCAACCGACACCGATATTATTCCGTTCATACTCGGATCATATAATCAAACCATTAGGCAAAGTTACAGTCTCCGTCAAATACAAAAATAGACAAATTAATGCAGATCTGTACATTGTTCCGGCAGGATACGACCCACTGCTTGGAAGAGTATGGATCCGTGGACTCGGAATCAACCTGCAAGAAGTTGATAGAGACCGTGTCATATCAAATTACGCTGTGTCAATCAATTCTGTCATGCCAATTGAGGAAATTTTCAAACAATACTCAACTATTTTCGAAAAGCGAATAGGTTGTGTACCCAACCTGGAGGTCAAACTCCAGCTAAGAGAAGGCGCTAAACCTATTTTCATACGTGAACGCGACGTTCCTTTTGCACTGAGAGGGCGAGTAGAGAAAGAGCTTGCATCTCTTGAGTCACAAGGTGTTATTACGCCAGTATCCTCAAGCGACTGGGGATCACCACTAGTCGTAATACCCAAACCAGATGGAGAGGTTCGTCTCTGTGTAGATTATAAATGTGGGGTCAACGCAAAATTAGTCTCTGCAAATCATCCAATTAGACGCATTGATGAGGTACTTCACAGCCTCAGGAATTCGAAGTATTTTTGCAAGCTTGACCTCCATAAGGCCTACCTACACCTCAGAGTAGATGAGGAGGGACGCAAAATACAAACTATCACTACGCTCAAAGGCACATTCCAAATGAATCGCCTCAGTTTCGGAATTAAAACCGCGCCATCAGAATTCAATCGAATTCTGTCACAGATACTACATGGACTCCCGAAAGTGGAAGCATATTTTGATGATATCATCTGTCATGGAGTATCAATGGAAGAATGTAGCAGAAACTTGATTGCTTGTTTGGAACGCCTCAAGGAAAACGACCTCCACTTAAACAAAAACAAATGTGATTTCTTCAAGGAAAAAATCAACTATCTTGGTCACATCGTCTCTTACAATAAAATTCAAAAGTCACCTGAAAAGATACAAGCAGTCCTCAACATGCCGCGTCCTAAAAATGTCGAAGAATTAAGGCGTTTCTTGGGTATGGTGACATACTATGCCAAATTTATTCCAGACTTTTCCACAAAATCATTTCCGCTTCGACGTCTACTCAGAAAGGATGTGAAGTTTTCCTGGTCAACCTCATCAGAAGCCACTTTTGAAGCCCTAAAGTCGGAATTGTGCAGTGAACGGGTGCTAACGCCTTTCGACCCTGCTAAGCCTCTCATCCTCACGACAGACGCCAGCCCGACGGGTATTGCTGCGGTTCTCAGCCATGAAGTTGATGGCCAGGAAAAACCGATTGCATATGCTTCTCGTGCCCTCACTCAAGCTGAAGCCAATTACAGCCAGCTAGACAGAGAAGCATTAGCTATCGTCTACGCCACAACACATTTCTATAATTATGTATATGCCAGACACTTCACACTCGTCACTGATAATGAGCCTCTATCTCGCATTTTTCACCGTCACCACGCCTTGCCTCAGATGACTTCCGCCCGTCTCTTGCGCTATGCCTCCTTTTTAAGTGGACTGGATTTCACTGTACGCTGCAAGAAGGGGAAAGACAACGGGAATGTCGATTGTCTTTCTCGTGCTCCAATTCCTCAAACGTCCAAATCACGAGATACAATAATGAATGAAGAAGTCAACGCTTTATATGCTGAAACACTTCTTCAAATCTCAAGCTCAGCTATAACTGCCGAAACCATCACTGAAGAAACGGCGAATGACCCCGAACTCCAAGCCCTTATGACGAATCTAAGAAATAGTCGAAGGGATGAGCCATTCACAATTTCAAATGGAATGCTTTTCAGGATGGATCGTGCCGTTATTCCAAAGACACTCCAACGCCCAATCCTGGAAGAGCTTCATGAGTCACACTTAGGGGTAACTAAAATGAAAAAACTTGCCAGGCGATATGTCTATTGGGAACGATTAGACAAAGACATAGAAACACTCGTCAAAAGCTGTGAATCCTGTGCAAAAGTCCGCCATAATCCCCAGAAAGCTGCAATCCACCCATGGGATCAACCAGAGGACAACTGGGAGAGACTACATATTGACTACGCAGGTCCGTTCGAAAACCGTTATTTTCTCATGTGTGTTGACGCAAAATCCAAATGGGCCGAAGTTCGCACACTCAGAGATGCTCCATCTTCTTCATCATCTATCACACTTCTTGAAAACATCTTTTCAGTTCATGGATATCCATCAGTTTTGGTATCCGATAACGCTACAATTTTCAAAAGCGAAGAGTTCCAGTCACACTGCAAAGAAAGAGGGATTTTTCAAAAATTCATTGCGCCAGGCCATCCGGCAACCAACGGCCTCGCTGAACGGAGTATACAAACACTCAAAAGAAGATTAAAAGCATCAGCGGACGATCCTACTCCTTTGACCATTAAACTACAGAACATACTTTTTCGTTACCGCGCGACCCCACTAGCATCAGGATACTCACCCGCAGAACTTTACCTGAAACGAAAAATTCGAATTCGTCTGGATGCTCTCTTACCCAATAGGAAGGCACTTGGGGGCTCTATAATATAAAAACTCTGCAAATTCTTGACACAACGGTTCATTATCTTCTTTGTACATTTCACCCTTCTGTTTAGATCGTTAGGTCTAAATGTCTAGATCCTAAATGTTAGATTAATTATTATTATCAATTATCACTAATTATTAACAATTTTATCAAGTACAGGTACTTTTTACTAGGTCTAGTGAAAATTATTATAATTTATTGTTAGGTATTAATAATTCGTATTTATTATTAATAATAATTATTATTAATTATGATTAATTAATACGATATAATTCTGGGGTTTTTAATACTACGTCGGTAATAATTTTTCTATAAAAGAAGTACCTACCAACAAACCTTCGAAATTACCTTCATTTCCGTAGCACGAAACGCACCTCAGAACAACAAACTCGACATCACTTAAGCCATATGATGTTCCAAAGAGCTTGTTAGTATGAAAATGGACCTCTATTTCAACAGTTTGATTCACGATCGTGTTGTGAGGCACAATCTTTGAGCCGTCATTGTGAACGAACGGCTGGTCGTACAAAGCTGCGGATAGTCTTAAAAAATTCTACGGAACAAACTCTATCTAAATATGAAATAAAACTCTGCAAATTCTTGACACAACGGTTTATTATCTTCCTTGTGCAGATCACCCTTCTGTCTAGATCGCTAGGTCTAAATGTCAAGATCCTAAATGTTAGATTAATTATTATTATCAATTATCACTAATTACTAACAATTTTATCAAGTACCTAGTGAAAATTATTATAATTTATTGTTAGGTATTAATAATTTGTATTTATTATTAATAATTATTATTATTAATTATGATTAATTAATACGATATAATTCTGGGGTTTTTAATACTACGTCGGTAATAATTTTTCTATAAAAGAAGTACCTACCAACAAACATTCGAAATTACCTTCATTTCCGTAGCACGAAACGCACCTCAGAACAATAAACTCGACATCACTTTAGCCATATGATGTTCCAAAGAGCTTGTTAGTATGAAAATGGACCTGTATTTCAACAGTTTGATTCACGATCGTGTTGTGAGGCACAATCTTTGAGCCGTCATTGTGAACGAACGGCTGGTCGTACAAAGCTGCGGATGGTCTTAAAAAATTCTTAGGAACAAACTCTATCTAAATATGAAATAAAAAACATACCGTTCTATATGAATTTTTCGAGATATGGAATTTTCAAAATTTCAAAATTCGTTTTGAACCCCTTCCCCTTGACCTAGGGTTATGAAAAGTTTCGAGGAGCATTGTGGGGCTGGTCCAAACCCAGAAACCAAATTTCGTAATTTTAGCTCAACGCTAACTGGGCAAAGTGCCGCGGACGGCGTACGGCGGACGGACGGATTTTTTTTTATTCGATTTTCTGAATCTACGTATCTTGAAACGTAAACCAACAAATTTTGAGGGGGGGTTAAAATTTTTTTTTCTTTGGGCGATTCCAATGGTTCATTATCGAAGATAATAAACCAAAAAACATACCGTTCTATATATGAATGTTTCGAGATATGAAATTTTCAAAATTTCAAAATTCGTTTTGAATCCCTTCCCCTTGACCTAGGGTTATGAAAAGTTTCGAGGACCATTGTGGGGTTGGTCGGAACCCATAAAAAAAATTTCGTAATTTTAGCTCAACGTTAACTGGGCAAAGTGGCGCAGACGACGGACGGACGGATTTTTTTTTATTCGATTTTCTGAATCTACGTATCTTGAAACGTAAACCAACAAATTTTGAGGGGGGTCAAAAAAATTTTTTCTTTGGGCGATTCCAATGGTTCATTATCGAAGATAATAAACCAAAAATCCGTCCACCGCACAATCACAACTTTCAATATGGCTGACATATAACTGAGCAGTAATACCTCGTAACCGAGCCCCAAAGGCTCGGCTAAAGATAGTACGCGGTTAGGGATAACTGAGCAGTCAAATTGAATTGATAAACGGGTACGAACGATATAATAATAGATATAGATAATAGATATTATATGGTAGCAGAGTTTAATGATTGGGAGAAAACAATCAATCATTCATTCATCAGCACCCATCAAAGACGTAGAATGCTTTGTCTACCCGTCAGTCAATACACAGCAAAAAGTGTTTATTGAATCATAATAGTTATCGAATATGGTTAATGCTCGGGGGGGTTTAGTACCTACAGGTTGGAAGTGAACGGGAAAATTCTTCTCTTTCTCTTCAAATGAGATCTATTTCTCCTAGCTTGAATCACACTTCGCCCTTTTCTTCCCATAACTCTGCCTATGTGAATCAATAGTAGAAACAAGTTTGACAGACCTTTGACTGATAAAAAAAAAAAAAACTGACTGGAAAATTTCATTACCAGACTGCCACTACTCGGGTACTTGTCGTCGGACGAAGAATCTTCAAGAGTTATGGTGTCTGAAGGCGGATGTTCCACTTGAGCCGCTAAATCGCCATCAGCCTCCTGGGACATCGATGGACCCCGAGTGGATTCATCACTGAGATAGTCTCCCAAGTCATCAATCAAGCTGTTGAGATTCTCATCGGGTACTTGCGTTTTGACGATAGCAGGAGGCTATGGACAGATATGCATCATTAATGTAAGAAAAAACCATCTAGTATGTAAAATTGAAATTTCCACTCCACAGAAAAACATGCCTATTTTTTAGGCGGACATCAAGAGATATTCCAAATTCTACACAGAGGAGAATGTATATCCATAAATCAGAAATGGCTGACACCAGTGGCACTGGACATAGAGGTACCGCAATCAATTCACCCCCCCCCCCCCACCATGCACATACACACACAAACACTTCCTAACTCTCTCATCCTAAAAAGGAAAGAGTGAAGCAGTTCTAAGCAAGCTGTTTGTTCAAAGGAATTGTATGATATTATTTAACTATTTTCTAAAATTATTAGATATAGCTAATTTATAAAATTCCCTTGCAAACAGGACTTGCCAACAGGATGGCGACTCCAGTCAAGTCCCCCCAGTCCGCCCCGACCAACCAACTGGATTGACTATTCTATAAAAATAGGAAATAGCAAGAAGAGGAAATAAACAAAAAATCCCCAGTCATGCAGCATGACTATAAGAGCGAATTTTCGAAGGAGTAATTAGTTTTATGTAAAACATCTTCATTAAAGAACATGATTGCCATGAAGAACATCTCAAGTAACAACCACGTTTCTTCATCTTCAAAGTGCTCCAATTTGAGAGCAGAATAAGATATCGAAATTCTGACTCCCCCATCTTATTCAGCGTGTAAAAACCTTAAAAATGAGGTGTCACTTGACAGACCGTTTCATCTTTGAAATTTATCGGTGAACCTCCCCCCCCCCCCAACATCACAAAAACCCCCCTCAACTTTTGGACATTACAACGCTGAACACGACGGAGAAGTGAGAATTGCGATATCGCATTACGTCATCAGATTAGAGCAGATTAACCATGAAGAACGTATTCTTCACCTTCAAAGTACTCAAGTTTGCGAACGAAATTAGGGATCGCAATTCTGACTCCCCCATCTTATTCAGCGTGTGAAAACCTTTAAAATGAGGTGTCACTTGTCAGACTTTCATTTTCTGAGTGACCCCCCCCCCCCCCTCCCGCTCCACCCAAACTCGCCAAACCCCCCTCAGCTTTTGTACATTTCAACGCTGAACACGATGATGAAGTCAGAATTGTGATATCGCATTCCGTCATCAGATTAGAGCAGAATAACCACGAAGATCATTTCAAGTAAAACCACGTTTCTTCAAAATCTCCAAAATGCTCCAGTTTGGAAATGAAATGAGATATCGCAATTCTGATTTCACCATCATGTTCAGCATGAAAAAACCTTTAAAATGAGGTGTCACATGTCAGACTGTTTCAAATTTGGACGTCATGGGTAATTTCCCCCCCCCCCTTAAAACTCCCCTACACCCCCCTTAGAGTGGCCCGATTCTGCCCATCTTCAAACTTAGCCTGTCGATTGCCAAGACAGATTTTGTGTGCAAATTTGAACTTTTTATCTCAATTCTATCGAGAGTTATCGTCTGGAATGACACATACATAAATACATAAATATATACATATGATTTTTTGTGTCTTTTGGCAGTGAATTCAGGATGGTCTGAAACGGATTTTGGTATAAAAATTTTGCGGAATTTCGAGTTTTAAAAATTTTGGACCGAGAACAATAGCTTCCTTTTCTTCGAAAATTCGCTAAAACATAGGTACACTTGGAACATAACATCCTCATCTAAAACTATACACACTGAGCAAAAGCATAAGAATACACAAACAAGCCGGTTTAAACACCTGTAAAGGTACATACGCAAACGTGGAGAAAATAATAAGAAGGGGGGATGCAGATTTACCTAGGACTTTTTGCTAGCCGAGATCTCACAATAGATATTAAAGAGAGATTGTTGTTGCCCCTGTGTGGATCTCAAATACGTTTTAATGCGTTTCAGAGCTGAAAATGAGCGCTCTACAGACGCAGTAGTGCTTGAAATTGTAAAAATGAGTTTTGCTAATCGAAAAACTTCAGGAAAAATCTATGGCATTTCAGCGAGATACAAAACCAGTTCATGAATTTCCACCGAACCCCTCTTTATATAGGATGGTTAATTAATTTTTCAGCCCTATTGGGTCAAATATAGGTTGAATCAAGACAATTGTAAACATTTCGAGTGAACTCACGATCAGAACTCCCTTGAGGACTGCGAGCTCAAACAGCCGGCTTTAATTATGTCGAGTTTTCCGCTAAAATGTTGCGAACTAAACTATTGAACAGTAAGTAACTGTTCATCAACCGTTTATGTAAAAACTAAAAGAACAACTAAAAACTACGAAATCAAACAACAGTAACAGCACACATCGAACAATCCGGAAAAAAACAAATGTCCAAACTGTAAAAATAGATAACAAGGTGAGTTCTGAAAAGTTTAATAGGATCCATAGAAGAACCTTTCGATGGATCGATGTATCATCGAATCGATGGATCGTAGAAGAACCTTTCTTCCATGTCTTTTGGTGGTAGCTGTCCCTCTTTCTCAGGAGTCAGGAGAAATACTCACACACGCGCGATAAAATACACTCAGACATACATACATGCTGTAGGATGACGACATAGGGCCCTCGTTAGATTCTTGCCCCTCTGGCCACAACTGGTAGGTGACCTCGACTGCATTCAGATATTTGTAATTCTTCTTCTTCTGCTTAGATGACTTGCTAAGCAGTCATCCAGGCTTGCTATGCCAGTCTTAGTCATTGGATCCATGATTCAATGCAGCTATCAAAGGTAGGTAGCTGTAGGTAATTTTCAATTGAATGTTTTACTGTTGATTAAATATTTTGTTATTCGCCTACCTACGTTCGTCATTTCTTGTGGGGAAGCGCCGCTTCCTGCGCTTCCCCTGACGCTACGCCCCTGGCTGACACCAAAGACCCCATAATCCAAAGCTCAAACCTGATAAGGTAGACCGGGGTAAGTGGAAACTAAAATTCAATTAGTTCAACTTCCGAGCAAACTCACTCCTTCCAAATGTTTACCACTTGCTAATCAGAGTATCGCGTAAACCTCCGACCGAGTAACAACTGACGGAGCTCTCGAGAAAAAAAGTAAGCGTTTGCATAAAACATTGTGCCGGATATGATTTCACGGTTGTGATGGAACAAGAGCAAGGCGGCGGTGAGACGATCGCGGAAATTGTTGCTAAAACAAAACTTGCGATTGAGCAACACCGAGCTGGTACCGCGGCGTTTCGTATTCAAGACGAGCATGTGAATACTGCATTCGATGAGCTCTATACGATTATTAATTCCTTACGCGAATATTTGTAACAGGCTGACCAAAAAGTCGTTGATGTACCTCGCGAAATAAAATAGTTTAAGACAAATCAGGCATCAATTCAAAATTCTCAACAATCTGAGCAGCAAAAGGTCTATTACACAGACGAATCCGATGGTGAGAGGGAAACTAACTGGGTTTTGAAGAAGAAATCTAAACCAAATAAGAAGCGGAAAGCTGATGAATCTCCCGAGGTCATAAGAGAAGGATAATCCCCCACCGCCGATTAATGTTACCGGAGTTAATAGACCTTTATTGGCATATACATTTACAATAGGCCTCTAAGGGACTTCAAAGGACTTCAAAGTAATTAGTTCATTGATCGGATCTGTAACGAGCACCAATTGCAAAGCTAAGACACTTAGCAACAGTGTCTATAAAATCAATGTTCCTGACAGTGACGCATACAGGGCTGTATCCAAAAAGCTAAATGAGGAACAGATTAGATGGTACTCATTTGAAAACAAGCATGAGCGACCCATTAAAGTGGTTGCGAGAGGACTGCATCCATCCTGCCCACCCGAAGATATTATGGATGACCTAAGGAATCAAGGATTCAACATATTGGAGGCTACTAACTTGCAAACGAAGGAACGGTTTTCTGATGATCAAGGAGTGCAAACTACCGCTATGAAGGGCTTGCCACTCTTCACACTGACTTTTCAAAAAGACGAAAGCATCGATAAAATATTCCAAATTTGTACGATAGCACACTTGAAAGTGAACATTGAACAACTCAGAAAAACATTTAGCATGATTCCACAGTGTAAGAAGTGTCAGGGTTTCAATCATACACAGCGGTACTGCCAAATGGAGCCCAGGTGTGTGAAATGTGCAGGCAAACATACCACAATTACCTGCACCAAGACTGAGGAAACGCCTCCAAAGTGCGTGAATTGCAAAGGAAATCATCCAGCAAACTATCGCGGATGTGAGGTTGCCCGGGAACTTCAGAAACTGCGAGATAAGACGAAAAAAACTCCCCAACAGCCAAAGGTAGTGGAGAGAAGGGGAATACATCCCAAAGAAAAATTAGCCTAGTCATGAATGAAAAGGAAAAAAAAAACTCTAACTTATGCTCAGGCACTTGTTCAGGGTGAAACCCGCAAAATGGAGGGGCAATCAACAGACGAAATTCAAGCAGCCATTCTTAGCAAAATGGACGAACAAAACAAAGATGTAAAAGCTCTAATTGAACGAGTAAATAGGCTTGAAAAAAGTTAATAGTAAAAATCTCCAGTCATGCAGCATGACTATAAAAGCGAATTTTCGAAGAAATAATTGGTTTTATGTAAAACCTCTTCATTAAAGAACATGATGTCCATGAAGAACATCTCGCGTAACGGGAGCCTTAAGATTCCGCCCCGTGTTGTCATCAGCTCGACGGATTTGAGCACCTCACTAATCCCATCGGCTTAGAGTAAGCTTAAGACTCCGCCCGGTCTATCAGTGGCCAGGTGAACCCGAACCTTATGATTCCGCACCTCCGTGTTTGTTTACCTCCCATGTTGAGGGTTGCGGAATAAAAACCTCCCCTAATCAACTGATTAGTACCTTATAGATTAGTTGGACATATAGATCAAGTGGACGGGGTTGCGGAATAAAAACCTCCCCTAATCAACTGATTAGTACCATATAGATTAGTTAGACATATAGATCAAGTGGACGGGGTTGCGGAATAAAAACATCCCCTAATGAACTGATTAGTACCATATAGATTAGTAGGACATATAGATCAAGTGGACGAAATTAATGTTTGAACCCGTACCCTTTGTTGACAAATTTCGTTAATAAATTGCTAAATATCATTTCCATATTTTACTAACTGCGTTTTCCGTACACAGGGGAGATGTTCTCGGGGAGGGGTGAAATCTTAAGGTTTCTAGAGATAGGCTCGGGGCGGAATCTTAAGGTACATTAAGCTGCTCTGATTCTTTAATGACAACACGGGGCGGAATCTTAAGCCTCCCCGCGTAACAACCACGTTTTTTCATCTTCAAAGTGCTCCAGTTTGAGAGCGGAATAAGATTCTTATTAAAGCGTGTAAAAACCTTAAAAATGAGGTGTCACTTGACAGACCGTTTCATTTTTGGAATTTATGGGTGAACCTCCCCCCCCACCCCCAAAATCCCCAAAACCCCCTTCAGCTTTTGGACACTTCAACGCTGAATACGATGGTAAGTGAGAATTGCGATATCTCATTCCGTCATCAGATTAGAGCAGAATAACCGTGAAGATCATATCAAGTAACATCCATGTTTCTTCATCTTCAAAGTGCTCCAGTTTGAGAACGGAATGAGGTATTGCAATTCTGTAGTCATCATCGTGTTCAGCATTACAAAAAAACCTTTAAAATGAGGTGTCACTTGTCAGAATGTTCCATTTTGGGGATTTATGAGGAATTTCCCCCCCCCCCACCCTAAAACTCCCCAAAACATATACATATAATTTTTGGTGTCTTTTGGCAGTGGATTCAGAATGGTCTGAAACGGATTTTGGTATGAAAATTTTTCGAAAATTCGAGTTTTAAAAATTTTGGACCGAGAACAATAGCTACATTTTCTTCGAAAATTCGCTAAAAATGTGCGCACCTAACATTTTACGAGTCGTCACCTGGAATGCGAATGGCTTAGGGCAGCGGATTTCAGAAATGGAAGTCTTTCTAAACCCCGAACACATTGACATTTGTTTGATATCCGAAACTCATTTCAGCTTTTACCATTCAACTCATCCTCAGCTTCAAAACCCCAAAGGAAAGAAACTGTTAGCTGCGGAGCGAGAACTACATAGTGATTTTCACTCTGGAGGAGGACCCACTTACTGGCCAACAGATAACCGAAAAGTACCAGACTTGATAGACTTCTTTGTGGTGAGAGAGCTTTCCAGTAACTACATACATACTGAAGACAGTGATGGCCTGATGTCAGATAATTCGCCAGTAATAATGTCAATTAGTGAAACGGTGATACTGAAAGAAACAACGCAGAAACTAAGCAGCAAACACACAAACTGGCCATTGTTTAGAGAAATACTTAACGAAGAAACTAACCTAGATGTGTCACTAAGAACCCCTGAGCAAATCGAGGAGGAGATGAACACCTTTATAAACAGCGTCCAACAGGCAGCTTGGGCTTGTACGCCATTAAATAAGAAAATAATCAGTAAGCACAGCAACTATCCCATTGAAGTGAGGGAACTAGTGAGGGCAAAAAGAAGAGCTCGGAGAATTTGGAAGAGGTATCGTACACCTGAAAATAAGAGAAACTTGAATCGGCTATGTAACGAACTGAACACAATGACGAAAAAAATCAAAAATGAGACTCTGGCCAGGTATCTGCACAGCCTCACTCCCGAAAAAGATACTGAATACTCTTTATGGCGAGCTGCAAGAGATCTGAAGCGGCCCAAAGTACCAGTGTCCCCTATTAGATGTGCAGACGGTTCATGGGCAAGAAGTGCAAAGGAGAAAGCAGATCTCTTTTCAACGTACCTGGAGGACACATTCAAACCCTTTGATAGACAGACTGAAGAAGAACATACAACGAAAATGAAAATTGAAAAGGTTGATGAGTGTACAATACTACCTGTAACGCTATCTGAAATAAAAAATGAAATAAGGACCAACATAAATTCCAAGAAAGCCCCAGGATACGATTTAATAACTGGGAAAATACTGAAAGAATTACCCGAAAAAGGTCTCCGAAAGTTACTACACCTTGTCAATGCTTCATTCAGATTAAAGTACGTGCCGATGCAATGGAAAGTAGCTGAGATAATAATGATACCAAAACCAGGCAAGCCTAGTGATGACAAGAAATCATACCGACCGATTTCTCTCTTGCCAGTCATATCCAAGCTTTTTGAAAAGTTACTCCTCAAAAGACTGAAACCTATTATAGAAGAAAGAGACCTCATTCCATCACATCAATTTGGATTCAGAGAACAACACTCCACAATAGACCATGTACACAGGATCACGAACCTGATTGAATGCTCGTTAGAAGAAAAGAAAATATGTTCAGCTGTCTTTCTAGATGTCTCGCAAGCGTTTGATAAAGTATGGCATCAAGGATTACTCGCCAAACTGCAAAGGGACCTTCCGACCCAATTCTTCCAAATTCTTAATTCATACCTGGCAGATAGATTATTCAGAGTATAATACGATGACGAGTACTCCCAACTGAGGAAACTAAATGCAGGTGTTCCACAAGGCAGTAGTGTACTTGGCCCCATACTGTATCTACTGTACACAAGAGACCTACCACAACCAG
The DNA here is from genome assembly GCA_963920205.1 of Stenodema calcarata. NCBI lineage: Eukaryota > Metazoa > Arthropoda > Insecta > Hemiptera > Miridae > Stenodema > Stenodema calcarata. The sequence goes on from OY986063.1 coordinate 239,417, forward strand.
TGGATTCACTTACTGCAACTTTTGCTGATGACACTGCTATTCTTGCAGTTGGAAACTCAGCTGTAGAAGCCACCAGTAAACTACAATCTGCTGTCAGCAATGTCCTAAACTGAATCTAAAGACAGACGCTTGGCTGTTGTCGAGGCAGTCCAACATTTTCAGTATTTTCTGCAGGGTCACAGTTTTCAGTGACTGGAATTCATTGAAATCTCATGAAGTCCCTGTTATAAACGCTGACAAGAGAGAGGTTATTTGTCGGGCTCTAAAACAGGTTAATTTCATGGGGCTGCCAGGGAACTGACTTCTGGCGGAGCAACAGCAAGATGATTAAATTTCGTTGTTGATCTCCGAGTATAATGACAATGACATGAAGGAGGATATTCGTTGGACCTACAAACTCAGATCAGCAGTTCTCTATTGCAAAGGAATGGAAGGACAAGAGCTTGCCAATTGTTCCACAAACATTCCGTTGGTCTGTGGTAAATAATGTTCATGAGTCAATAGTAGGTACACCTTAGGTGAGAGAAACCCTTGAAAAGATTTATGAACACTACCTATTGGTTCAAAAACATGTAGAAATATGTCCGTAGATTCGTTGAACACTGTATCACCTGCCAGGTTTCAAAGTTTCAGCCAGAAAGGTTCATGCAGAACTGCACCCTATTACCAAGTGCATACTGCCCATGTTGATACACAGGAAAACTAAGTGGCAAAAATGAAACAAAAGAACATGCGCAAAGTTTTTATATGCTTTCACAAAATATGTGTTACTGCATCATTCCTATCACATTGACTCTGCTAGTTGTGATAGGATGTTCCCTTAAGGCTAATGTTGCTTTTTTTTCGTGCGCCCTCAAGGATCATCGCCGATCAAGGACGATGCTTCTCGGGCAAGGAATTCAAAGAGTCCTGTGATTTCCATAACATTCAACTTCACCTGGATGCAACAGGTTCAAGTAGAGCAAACCGCCAGGTTGAACGAGTATTGAGCCCCTTGAAGAATATGCTTACATAGTTGAAGTAATGCAGGACTCCTCCTAGCAAGAAGCCCTAGGAGATGTTCAACTTGCATTTGATTATACGGCGAGCAGGGTTACTAAATTCTCTCCCACGGAAATGACGTTTAAGAAAGTTTTGAAGAACAAAAAGCTTTGGAAACAAATCAAATCAATGCCATTGACTAAGCAAGGTTTGATAGTACTAAAGCTAAAGTGTGTAATTTGATTAGAAATGAAGCAAGAAACCAAACAAAATTTGCCCCAAAATTCAAAGGACCTTTTCAAGTAATAGAAGCTCTAGGTGGTGACAGGTACCTTCAATTCAAATCGTATCTACAAATTTGTAGATATTTATATGATCATGACTATATTCAAAAAGTGCCTGCACCTCTTGGCCGAAATAATCTAGAAGAATTATCGAAAAATGTGGATGATTATGATCAGTCAGATGAGAACTAATTAATATTTTTCGAACTTCAGCTTAACAATTTCACCCATGAGACTAAATTTGTTATTAACCCAGTATACTAGTTGCTTCAGTTATTAAGCTAGGATTTAATTTATTCAATTTTAAATCATCAAACTTTTTGCATGTATTTTATTTTGTTACTGCTTACACATTGAGCTGAGTTAAAGGTATTGCTTCCAAGCTTGCCCCGAACTCTTCACCATATTGAGTTAAAGGTATTGCTCCCAAGCTTGCCCAGAACTCTCTTCCATAATGAGTTAAAGGTATTGCTCCCAAGCTTGCCCAGAACTCTCCACCACAATGAGTTAAAGGTATTGCTCCCAAGCTTGCCCAGAACTCTCCACCATAATGAGTTAAAGGTATTGCTCCCAAGGTTGCCCAGAACCCTCCACTATAATGACTTAAAGGTATTGCTTCCAAGCTTGCCCAGAACTCACCCATTGAAACCCCTAAAATGAGTTTAAAGCACTGTTCTCAAGCATGTCAAAAACTCAGTGAATGTGTCTCAAGCAAGGAAAATCTAATAATCAAAATCTCCTCTGGTCCACAAAATAATGTATCACATTGCATGAAAATGTAAATCATGTTTGAAAAGCATGATAAAATATCATAAAAAGCTATGAAAAAAAAAAAAAAAGAAAAACACTGAAAAATGCTTGCATACGAGTCTGCAACTCATTGGGAAATTTTATGTCTTTAAAGAAGGGATTCGAGGGCAGAATTAGCAGGTTGGCCGAGTATTTAAAACAGACGTACTGCGTGAGGATTTATTTGTTGCAGGAAAACAGCTATTTGCACGGGACGTGCAAACTATCAGGAATGACCGTGTCGCAGTAACAGCATCGCCCAACGAACGTCAACAATAAATACAGCATCCACCAAGGTGAATAATTTGTTATTCACCCAGTATACTAGTTGCTTCAGTTATTGAGCTAGTATTTAATTTATTCAATTTTAAATCATCAAACTTTTTGCATGTATTTTATTTTGTTACTGCTTACACATTGAGCTCAACATTTCTCTGATCACCTCCCCATCTAGTTCCAAATAAAAACTGAATGGGAAAATTATGAAAAATTTAGATTAAGCTCCCTAGTTTAACATGGAGAGACGATCTGGCGCACTCATACGGCGGAAGTCTGGAGAGGCTTGTAAGATTTCACGAAAATGAAGGGAAGCTTAGTACTATCGAAGAAAATGCGGAAAGGCGAGTGAGTCTCATCAGGAAAGCTGCTAACTGCGACCCGCTATAACCCCGGTTATAAGCAACCATGGTTCGACTCGAAATGCGAGAAAGCGCGAAGAAGAGTATTTGCATTGCTCCGGATGAACAAGGACAATTCCTCTGGGACCTCGTTGAGTGAGTATTGCAGAGCCTGTGACGACTACAAGAATTTGTGTCGGACAAAAGCCGTGGACTATGCTAGTGGAATTGTTCTAAAGTTGAAATGTGTTCATGCTCAAAGGACTTCTTGAATTTGATGAGAACCTTTTCGAAAAAATCGAGCCGAATCATAGGGAATATAAGCCTCTCAGATTGGGTATCACACTTCCAGGCCCTACTGAATCCAATTACGCGTTGGGAACCAATCCTATACGCTGAGCAGCTAAAAGAATGCCCTCTCCAGGACTCGGACTTTTCACTAGATGAATTAAAAGATGTCCCCAAGAGGATGAAAAACGACAAGGCTCCTGGTGAAGATCGGATCCTGTACGAATTCTACAAGGTCTGTCATTCATAAATGGGATCTCAAAAATATACTCGGGACTGATTTTGAAGCGAGTTGATGGCTACGTACAGAGGGAAGGAATTATCTGCGAAAACCAAATGGGTTTTAGAAAAGGATACTCTACCGTGGACTGTATCTTCGTGTTGACCAATTTGGTCAAACTGCAGTTGACAGAGAGAGGAAATAAATTATACGCCATTTACGTGGATCTTAAAGCCTGTTTCGACCCAATTAGGAGAGAGGCCGTTTTCTACAAACTCTTGTCTATGGGATTCAACGCTAACATGGTTCATGCGTTGTGAGGTCTCTATATGAACACAAGGGCGGCAGTCTGGGAGGGGGAGGGGGTGACCGATTACTTTGAGGTAAAAAACGGAATGAAGCAAGGTTGCCTGATTAGCCCAACTGGGTTTTCGTTATTTATAAATTCCCTAGTGGACGAGATACCCTGTGGAATAACAGTAGAGGATACGAAAATCAGTATGATCGCGTATGCGGACGATTTGGTGTTACTGGCGTCGAGCCCAGCCGATTTGCAAGAGAATATTGACGCCTTGCAAGCGTATTGTGAGAAATGGAACCTTATAGTTAGTTTGGAAAAATCAAAAATAATGGTTTTTCGCCGAGGCGGACGTTTGGCGGCGGAAGAAAAGGGGACGTACCAGTCAGAGTTGTAAGCCAATACAAATACTTGGGGATAACCCTCACCCCCCCCCCCCCCGAATCTCTTACAAGCAGCATTTCAAACAGAAGTCCATGGTGGCAAAAAATGCACTCCATGTTGCATGGAAGAGGCTCCTCCCCGACAGACACTTGCCCCTGGAAACAGGCCTAGTTCCCCTCTTCATTTACAGCCTAAGATTGCACCTGGAATATATAAAGAAAGCTTTTAAAATGAATAAGTCAAGATTTCCCTTTATCATCGCCACTGAAATTTCACGGAGGAACATTGGTCACGCTGCAGTCGCAAGAGAACTCCAGACCCGACACGGAATCACCCCGAACGACAATGAAGCAATTAAAATCCTTCTTGGCAAACTATAAAAACATATAGAGGCTCATCACAAGCAGATGGAGAGAGCTGCAACCTCGTTGAACTACACGTGGTATGGGCAGCTGGACCACGGCGTGATGTGTGCCGACATGGAATCGACGGATCGTCAAATCAGCCAGGTGAGATGGGTGATGAAAATCAGGTCCGAGCTCCTTGGCCTGAATTATCAGCCATGCATCACGGAACGCATAGAACTGGGTTCAATGTGTAATCACAGAGCCCGCGAGGACGTCCACCACTTCGTCGCCGTTTGCCCTGTGGCGGGTGAGTACCGTCCGAGGTGGTTAGGTTGTGCAGTCATGTCAGTGAATGATTTTTTGAACCTTTTGAACGAGCAGTCGAAATGGAAAAATTTGGTGTTATACGCGAAAGTGGCGTGGGCTTATCGCAAGGAATTAGTTGCTAAATTTAATTATAACTAGTTGATAATATAATTTATTATATTATTATCACTATTATTGCACGTATTCTAAGAAGACAACCATATTTAATATTAATTTCAAAGGGTATGAAATGTGCAGAACTCACCGTTATCCACCTCGTAATCACTTACAGACATCTCAGTATGAAATGAGAACACCGTTTATACAGAAAAATATAGATTTTTATGTAACGCACTTTTTACAACTCATCTGCAATACACAAGTGAAGCGCTCGCCTGAAGGGCTCGCTAGTGATCAACAATGCTACCAACATGCGCACATAATTAATTTCCTACTTCATATTTATTGAAATGTAGGTTTCTACGCCATGTGCATTGCAGGATGTTGACGCCTGCAACACACATGTTCTTTTTTGGTCTTGAAGTTCAGTTCATGTGTTTGGTTCGTGTTGAGAACTTGAAATATAATTTTGAAAAAAAAGTCGAAAAGTGAATTTCTCAATTTATAATAGGTTATGGGCCCAGCACGCTTCCACTGCGCCTCTGACAAAATGGTGACGAATGTCAATGTGCTTGGTCCTGGGGTGATGACCTGGGTTCTTGGCAAGTTCCTGCGCACCTCGATTGTCGTTCATGAGTGTGACTGTTTCTCTGCTGCTGGAGAATTTGAGGTCGTTCAGAAGTCTAGCCATGTAAATTGCTTCTTTAGTGGCTTCTGTTGTGGCCATGTATTCCGCTTCCGTGCTTGATAGGGCAACAGTTCGTTGTTTTCGAGACTCCCAGCTTACCGCACCTCCAGCCAGGGTGAACGCGTACCCAGTGTACGATTTCCGATCTTCGACGCATGACCCCCAATCTGCATCCACGTAACCAGTCAGTTGATCTTCCCCTGATTTGGTGTACCCCAGCGAGAAATCCTGCGTCCCTTTCAGGTAGCGTAACACTCTTTTCGCCGACAGCCAATGTTCCTGAGCATAATTCGAGTTAAACTGACTCAACATGCTAACAGCATGAGTGATATCTGGCCGTGTGCTCGTCGACAGATACATTAATGAGCCAATGAGATTCTGGTACGGGTACTTTCCCATTTCTCCTGTATCCGGAGTTTCGAGCTTCCTCAATTTTACACTCATGTCCAGCGGTGACTTCACAGGGTTCGAGTTTTCCATGCCAAATCTCTGGAGGATTTGCTTGATGTATTTTCTTTGTGACATCTTCATCTCCCCCTCTGTTTGGGAGTAATCGATTTCAATTCCTAGGCAGTAATGGACCGCTCCTAGATCTTTCATCTCAAAATTTTCGCTTAACTTTTTCTTCAGTTCATTCATAATTTTCATGGATTTCACTGCCAGTATCAAATCGTCAACGTAGACTCCAATAATCACAAAAATTTTCTCGATTTCGCCCACGTAGACGCATGGATCTGCAGATGATGGCTTCAATCCAATTTTCTTTAATGTTTCGTCCAGTTTCGTCCTGGTCTTCCTCTTCCCATTTGGGAATTTCTCCAGGTTCGGCAGGCTTCTCGATTTTTCCCCGCACGTAGTCCCACGTTCTATTTTTTCTGAGCAGTGCCTCTACTTGAATTTCCCAGGTTTCGTAGTTCTCTTTCCCGAGTGCTTCAATTTTCACCGTATTCATCTTCAGAGTTTTCTCAAATGTAGAAGCGTTTAGCTCATAACCTATTAACACCGCTAATTACATCCGAAATCGGTGCAAATCAAGAGGTGTCGAGGGAAAAATTCCTTATGAACTGTGGACACGGAGGAAGACGAACGTCAAATACTTCAAGACGTTTGGAAGCGTAGGGTTTGCGCTAGACAAACGCCAAGGAAGAGGAAAATTCGATCCAAAGTCGAACAAGTGCGTATTCCTCGGCTACTCCGTCGAAACTAAGGGCTTTAAGGTGTGGTACCCCAATCTGCACAGAACAGGCCTGACTCGAGACGTGAAATTCATCGACGAATTTGAAATGGAAAATCAAAAATATGAAGACTTCTACGAACCAGAGAAAACAAGCAGTAACCAAGGAAGAGAAACTATAGAAATAACCCTACAACTGAACGCAAACAAATCCGAGGTCAAGGAAATTGAAATGGTACCTGATTATCTACAAAACAACGAAAATGTAGAAAGTAACGTATGGAATACTCTCAGTGAGATGAAACTTAGCGAGGAGGAAATGAATACGGAATCAGAAACTGGGAGAGGACTCGAAAATAATGAAACCAAACATTATCAAGAAACGCAGAATGACCAAAACTCTACCTGGGCCTCGACACTGTTCCTTAAGAGCAAGCTTGGGAGTTGTCCCTGGAAACAACCCCTCAGCTTGAGGGGGAGTATTGAAATGTAGGTTTCTACTCCATGTGCATTGCATGATGTTGACGCCTGCAACACACATGTTCTTTTTTGGTCTTGAAGTTCAGTTCATGTGTTTCGTTCGTGTTGAGAACTTGAAATATAATTTTGAGAAAAAAGTCGAAAAGTGAATTTCTCAATTTATAATAATATTAATTATGTGGATCATCAAATGTCTTTGGATGTGTTCACTAAATTGTTCTGGAGTTTATCATGGGGAACTAATTCTGCGGGATCTTGAATTAGGGACTGTTCATCGATGTCTTCCAAAGTGATGTCAGCTCTCTCTGTGTTGATGAAGTGAAACTTCCTGACCCCGTCAAACGCACCTCAGGAGAGTTAAGAGGATTTTTCCTTCGTCATTTAATATTTAATCATTTCTTTCTTAATGCATACAAGTTACATGTTCATTAAATGTCTATTATGCAAAATAATATTCCCACGCGCATAGTTAGCCTAATCAGCAGTTGTAAAACCTATAAAGGGAGCCTGCGAGCCCCAGCTCTTCAGCTCTCGTCCAGCCTTTATCTAACACAGTCTGTAAATATTCCCTGTTAATCCAAATAAACCTTTTGGTTTATTATCTTCGATAATGAACCATTGGAATCGCCCAAAGAAAAAATTTTTTTTAAAGTGATTCCGTTAACTACGATACCAAACTGGCGCAGTCGACTGAGGACGTGTGAAGACCACAGAATACACAAGAGAATACTGTGACATCTGCAGGACACCGTCCACCACGAATCTACCCGCTACAAGACGGCACTACCCTACGACAGAACGTGTGAAACCCTCAGCACCCACGCAAGCATACCGTGAAGCTGCAGAACACCGTCTGCGAGGAACTACCCACTACAGGACTGGAAAGAAAGACGAAGCTGGCGAGACTCCTCATGTCAAAAACGTGAGTCAAGAAATTATAAAAAACAATCAACTCCAAGAAATCTTGAAATTTTTAATTCAACTCAATTTCAATTAACATCAAGACGCAGTAAATTCACTAAACCACTGAAGCATACAGTGTTTAGACCTGCTCCGTCAACGTTTAATTCAAAGCTTCAGAGCTCGAGAAAATAACCGAAAAGAAATAGAGAACCCTCTCTCTCTTCTCATCTAACCTTAATCGTTCAAGCCATCAACCGCGTTCAAGTCAAGCTGACCGTCCACTTTGGCTCCAAGGATAAGAGACAGAAGATCGTACGCTCGCATTCGACTCATCCGGTTAAGATAAGCTTACTATAAGAATAATAATTATCTCTCACTCGCAAGCATCTCTCGTGCCTAATAAGATTTTCTCAATTATTTTTCTTGTTCTGTATGTACTAACATCATATTCTATTCCACAGGTCATATATTTGATCATTGTTCAATACTTGATACACTTGATATATTTGATCATTGTTCAATACTTGATACACTTGTATACTTGATCATTGTTTAAAATCTTCACTTACGAAATTTTAACCGGGAAATTGCTAAAACCAAACCGTCAAAATTGCTCAGGACCTGAGAAAATACATAACTACTAAAACCAAATTTATACTCGATCCTATTCCCGAAGACAAAATGAATCCACAAAACATCCCTTCAGGTAGTACTACCGAAACCCCCGACCAACAATCCCTGATCAATCAACAACGGGAACAAATCAACCAATTAAATGAAATGTTAAAGTCGGTCTTGATTTCCCAAATGATCCCGGAAGCTGGTGAACACCCCAATAGATTAGATCATAGGGCTCGCCCCCAACTTAGGAGGGAACACCTCGACCTCATACCGCAATTTTCGGGACACGTAGAAACTCTCCACGAATTCCTCCAGACCACACAAAAACTTCACGATCGCTTTCACAACGAGGACGATCCAGAAGATTTCCAGAACTACATGCTCTTCGCGGGCATAAAAGCTAAGATTATCCCTCCTGCATCGACTCAGGTTTTCGCTACCAATCCCACTACTTACAAAGAAATCAAGGAAACCCTGATTAACACATACACAGACAGACGTGGTGACGTGACCCTTCTAATCGAACTGACAATGATTCGACAAATGGAAAATGAAAACCCCTTCAGATATCATGATAGGATCCAGACGACCCTGAACACTCTAATTTCTTATATCCAAAATCACAATCCGGAGAATTTAGAAATGGCGACAAGTTACTTCCAAAGAATTGCACTACGAGTTTTCTTGCCGAACTTGAAGGAACCATTAGGTCAAATATTACGTACGCGACAACCCGCAGATATGGGAAGTGCGCTCTCCATGTTAACAAATGACTATCAAACAATGATGTCTCACCCAAAACAAAACAAACCCCAAACAAACTCTGCTCCCCAAAAACCCTATAATAAAAACCCACAATACCAAAATAGGTACTCTTCAAATGATCAATCAACCTCAAACTTCAAACCCAACTTTGGAAATCAATATAATCAAGGAGCCAGGAATCCAAATCAAACCCCAACGGGAGGAAAACCAAATCAATATTCCTACAAACCCCAGAACATGTCGACCTTCAAACCCCAAAACCCTCAAAATTCAAATTTCCAACAACAAAAAACGAATCCTCAAAGCCCGAAACCAAACTACCAACAATTAAGGAGGAATAGCGAGCCGAATCCAAGAACGTATACCTCTGGTTGGAAACCGAATACAAATTTTAATAACATCGAAATGGACCCTGAGGAAACACTCGTAGAAGATCAAAACCATCCCCAAGAACCCGATCAATCTCCTGACACTGACACTGCACTACCTGAACAACACGAGGGCAATAACTATTTTTTAGACGACACAGGCCTCGAATTCCCCGATACGAATTAATGAATATAGAAAAAAGAACCATTAGCGAACTGCCCTACTTTCCCATGCTCAATTCAAACCTCAAAGTTTTAGTGGACACGGGAAGTACAAAAAGTTACATCAATGAGGCGGTCGCTGTAAACCTTTTCAAAAACAAATTCAAACGCAATCCATTTACCGTAAAAACTGCTCACGGTTCTTCAAACGGTGAGTACACAACCACTGTCCCTTTCGACCAAACGTTCAAACAAAAAAACGTAAACTTACAATTTAATGTATTCAATTTCCATGATAAATTTGACCTCCTAATTGGCCTAGACAATTTGAAAATCCTGAAAGCATCTATTGACCTAAAGAATAACACTCTTAGCACAACAAACAATAAAATTTCACTTTGTTATCTAAATTCCGACACAGCAGAATTACACCAAATCGAACCCCGAACCGTACAAAAGATAAAGGTCCGTGTAAAAAACATAACAAACGGCGAAGGTATTCTACCGTATACCAAAATCGGGAAACTTGAAATCCCAGAATGCCTAGTAGACATAAAAAACCACGAGACCAACGTCCTCATTTTGGATCCCACCGAAACCAAAAGCTCCTTTCGGCAAATCAACCCAATTCCAGTAGAAGAAATAGGTGAAGTGCAAAGTAGTCAACCAAATTTGAATAACTATTACCCCGACAATTTCAATTTTGAATTCGATCTATCCAAAATAAGAATGGACCATATGAATGAGGAAGAGAAGCATCTCATCACTAAACTAGTTACAGAATTCTCGGACGTCTTTCATATGGACAACCAACCCTTAACATTCACGCATAACGTCAAACATCAAACGACCACAGACGAAATTCCAGTTTACGCAAAGAACTACAGATTCCCCGAGATCTATCGTCAAGAATTTGACCGACAGATCGAGGAGATGCTGGAGCAAGGGATAGTCGAACACAGTGACAGCCCATGGAACGCCCCAATATGGGTCGTACCCAAAAAAGCCGATGCCAGTGGTACCCCAAAATTCCGAATTGTTATTGACTACAGAAAACTAAACCTTAAAACTCATCCAGACCGATACCCCCTGCCACAAATTTCTGAACTATTAGATAAATTGGGGAGATGCCAGTATTTCAGCATAATCGATCTCAAATCTGGTTTCCACCAGATCGAAATGCACGAAGACAGCATCGCTAAAACAGCCTTTAGCACCCCAAATTATCACCTCCAATTCAAGCGTCTCCAATTTGGCTTAATTAATAGTCCTAGTACCTTCCAACGTCTCATGGATAACATACTTAGAGGAATCGCAAATGAATACTGCTGTGTGTATCTAGACGACATAATCGTCTTTAGTACATCTCTAGCGGAACATATGCATCGCCTCAGAGAAGTATTCACTAGACTACGAAAGGCTAACCTCAAAATTCAAATCGATAAAACGGAATTCCTTAGGCAAGAAATTGCATATCTTGGACATGTTGTCACCCCTGAGGGAGTTAAACCTAATCCCGACAAAATTAAAGCTATAATGAACTACCCCGTTCCCAAAACAACCACCGAGATAAAATCATTTCTCGGCCTGTTAGGGTATTACCGGCGTTTTATCAAGGACTTTGCAAAATTAACCAAGCCCCTCACCCGATGTCTAAAGAAAGGCAGCAAAATCGACCCTGCAAACCGAGAATATTTAAACTGTTTCAACATCTGTAAAAATATCCTTACAAACGAACCAATATTACAATATCCCGATTTCACCAAACAATTCCAATTAACTACAGACGCTAGCAGTTTTGCTATTGGGGCAGTGGTTAGTCAAACCAAAAACGGCGCAGACCTTCCCATAGCATATGCCAGCAGAACCCTGTGCGATTCTGAACGTCGACTTTCTACCATAGAAAGGGAACTGCTAGCAGTCATATGGGGAACCCAACATTTCCGTCCGTATCTATTTGGCAGAAAATTCAAAATTATTTCCGACCACAGGCCGTTGCAATGGTTATTTTCAATCAAAGAACCCAGTTCCAAACTTTTTAAATGGAAAACCAAACTAGCAGCATATGATTTCGATATTGAATACAAAAAAGGTTCATTAAATACCAACGCCGATGCCCTCTCTCGCATCGAGCTCCTAAACAACAATGAAGAAACCCCAATCCAAATAGAAAAAGCAGATGAAGCTGTCGATAGTTATTCTAATGCCCTGACTCCAAATACACTCCAAAAATTAATAGACGAAGCAATACCTTTGGAAACTCCTGAATCCCTAATAGTCAACTTCGACTCCGAGGCAGAAACGGAATCGAATGATCTTCAATCAAATCCCTCCAGTATTGTACATTCAAACGCCCTAGGGCAAAGCATAGTAGCCAACCCAATTAAAGAAGAACCAGTAAATAATTGCATTCACCAAATCATAATTAAAGTAGTCACAATTCCGGTCGACAAACCAATAAAAATAGAAAAAATATTTGGAACCAAAACTAGAATCATTGCCTCCCTTTCCAAGCAAAATCTCGAGCAAGATATAATTAGCCTAGTTAAAGAGTACGTCTTCCCAAAGATTAAATACGGAATCTTTTTCGAGAATGATATTTATGAACAGTTCGTAAATATCATGACGAAACATTTTACCTTCTCCGAAATAAGCATGACAAAATATACTAAAAGACTAGAGGATGTATTCAAAGAAAACAAACAGTTGAGTCTAATCCGAAACTATCACGAAGGAGTTAACAACCACCGTGGAATTGAAGAAACCTACCAACAATTAAAACGTATATACTACTGGCCGAACAAGAAGGAAGTAATTCAGAAAGTGATTAACAAATGCGACATTTGTACAAGATGCTCGCCAACAACTAAAACGTATATACTACTGGCCGAACATGAAGGAAGTAATTCAGAAAGTGATTAACAAATGCGACATTTGTGCAAGTATGATCGCGCCCCATTCAAAGTAAAATATAACATTACTCCAACCACATCCAAACCGTTAGAGACACTCCATATCGACAAAATAACATTAGAAAATTTAAAATTCCTTACAGTTATCGACACTTTCAGTCGATTTGCCCAAGCATATGACTGTGGAGTTTTCATGTGTTTTTTCGCAAAAGCACTAGGGACCAAAAAACCACTCCAAATTAATACCGATAAAATTCACGATATTCGCAAAACCATGTGTTTCGAAATTCTCAACTCGAAACTAATATAAAGTATAATCAATTTCAGAATAACCCTTCTGATGCTCGTCTCCGTTCCACTCGGAGCCGAAATAAAAAACGTGACCAACAATCAAGGAATATTACCAATACTACTGGGACCAGCGAAACTGATCACTTCCCAACACACCCTGATCCACCACTACAAAATAGATTTACTAATCGATGAATTTCACCAACTGACTTTACAATACGAAAAACTATTGGAAAAAACCAAATTGAACAACTATCAAATCAAAGAAACAGACGAATACTGTAAACTAATCGAATACAGCATTAATCAGGCGTCCTCAGTTTGTTATTTAGGAGTTGAGGTTGACCAACATTTAAAATGGGATAGGCATGTAAATAAACTGAACAATTCTATAAGGAAATTGATTTATGTATGCAGAGAGTTGAGGAGTTTTTTATCTAGGGATGCATTGAAAATGTTTTATTTTGCAATGATTCAATCGTTGTTGATTTATGGGGCTTCGGGCTGGGGGGGATGCAATGCTACACGTCTGAATTCTATTTTTCTTGCACATAAATTGGTGATAAAAGTAATCCTCAAAAAAAAGAGAAGGTATTCTACCGAACTGCTTTTTGGGGATTTTGGGGTACTCACACTCAGGGATCTTATAAACAAGGCAGCCATTATAAAGATTTATAGGGACCTCCGTGATGGAAATATAGAATTATTGGAGGAGGGTGCAACGAGATCTAGAGGGAAATATTTGGTGGTGACGCCATTCCGAAAAACCTCCCATGGCCAAATGGCGTATGACCACAGAGGTGCTAAACTTTTCAATGCTCTCCCGTGGGAACTGCGCGCCACGCAAGAGTGCGGGAAATTCAAGAGGGAGCTGAAAAAGCACTTTGCTGCCTAGCACAAAAAAAAATTGAGATGTAAAATTATGTTCTTGAGTTAATGTTTAACCTTTGTAGCAATTAATTAATTTCTTGATTGTCTATTTTTCTCCGATGTGGAACTATTAATAGTAAGCTTTTAGTATTAACTACTCCCTTCCACAGCACAAGTCTATGACTTAAAGTGGAGGGTTGCATTTTTCCTGGATTAGTATAGTACAATTGTATGCTTATGAATTTCACTAATAAATGCTTTAAAAAAAAAAAAAAAAAAATATCATCAAAGAAAAGATTGCCCACATCAACATCAACGAAAGTAGACAAAAATGGGATTAGTCAATGGCTTAGGCAGTGTTATCAAACTCATAACTGGTAATCTAGACGCCTATAATGGCAAACGTTACGAAACCCTCTTTTCCCGAATTAAAAACAACGAATTGAGCATCCAAGATCAATTGGATTCCCAATTTACCATAGTCTCCACATTGACGGAAAACTTCAACGCCACTATCCAAGACATCCGGTTTAACAATGATCAAATTAAAAGCAAACTAGCCGAAGTAGACGACTTTATCAAAACTAGTTCAAATAAATCAGTCGCTGACTCGATAAAAGAAGTACTTAATCACCAACAGTTACTACTTAACCTTTTGTTAACTATCTTCCAAGATATTGAGAACTCAATAACTTTCTGCAAACTAGGAACGTTACATCCGAGTATAATCGGTACCCACCAATTATACGAGGAACTTTTGAAACTTTCTGACGTTTACAACTCTAAATTACCTTTAGAAATTAAATACGAAAATATCTAAATTACCTTTAGAAATTAAATACGAAAATATCTTGGAAATAGAATCGAAAATTCAAGTTACTTGTGCTATTCACGATAAAGAAATTGTATACTTCCTGAACATTCCGCTTTCGGATAATCACGAATATTATTAAATAATATTTTGTATCACCTGCGGTCAATACCGACGTACAAAGACAATCAATACGTGTCAATCTTCTCTAACGTAAACTATTTGATGAAATCTAAGTCTAACTCTAGTGTAGTAACCCTGTCCAGTAATTGTCAAAAAGGTACCATAATGACTTGTCCAAAAACTTTAATCTCAAATCAAGATGCCAAATGTGAAAAAGAAATACTTGCCTCAGGAACGACAGGAGAATGTAAATATGTAACAGTTAACTTTGAAGATAATTGGATAGAATCAATTCCCGAATCCAACCAACACCTTGCAATCTTCCCGTTTGGAGACAAAATAGAAATAATTAATAAACATAACTTTGAAACATTGGAACTTAAAGGCATTTACTTAATTTCTGAACTTGATAGTGAAGTGTATTTTAAAGACCAACCGTTACACTCCGAAAGTGAAACAGTAGGCCAACCTAAACTGCTCACTAATTTGAACTTTCAAATTAAAGATTCGCAAATGTCCGATGTTTCGTTAACACTTAAGGAACTCAATCTAAAGGAAGTAAAATTAAATCATGTCTCACGGCTTGAACCATTAAACATTAATAATTATTTAACCCCTAGCCTTTGGACGATAATTATGTACCTTGCCGTAATCTTCCTAATTTCTTATACGATGACTAAATATTACCGCCATAAACGAAAACAAAATCGCCCCGAGTCACCGTAAATTGTACAGTTACCATCTTCACTTCCATCAACCGTTGTTACTATCGTTACTACCATACTCTTTTTATCGTTATGATTGTAATCTTTCATGTTTATACTATTATTATACTCTCTTTATTGTCATGATTGTAATCCTTCATGTTTTACATTATCATTGTACTCATTTATTATTGTACTCTAATTAACATCTTATTACCTTAATTAATAAGCCGTTGGACGAGCTATAACATATAGATTAACTATGTCTCTACTCTTGTACAGTACCCATTATTCACTTTTATGTCAATAGTATCTCATGTATGTTAAATTCATAATTTCCCTCATAAAATTTCGTCTAAGGGGGGACGAGTTACATGTTCATTAAATGTCTATTATGCAAAGTAATATTCCCATGCGCATAGTTAGCCTAATCAGCAGTTGTAAAACCTATAAAGGGAGCCTGCGAGCCCCAGCTCTTCAGTTCTCGTCCAGCCTTCATCTAACACAGTCTGTAAATATTCCCTGTTAATCCAAATAAACCTTTTTTAAAAAGTGATTCCGTTAACTACGATACCAAACTATATGTATGTATATGAGGAGCTGAGAATCAAAGTCGACTTTATCCAAGAAACTGCTTTTTGGGAAATCGCAAAAAACTTCCCATGTTCCAAATATTCATCAAATACCTTCAATTCTTTTTCCATTGGTAAGTCTAGGCTAGCATACAATGGAAAAATACGTTGAATGAATACTTACTGCGTAATTTGTATTTTAATTTGGGATAAAGCTTGTTTTGCTTCTAAAGTATGGATAACGCAAGTTCTGGAACCAAACAGGATGGATAAAGACATTTTTGTAACAAACCCGAAAGGTAGGAACTACTGCTGAATAACGCAAATTTGCTACTTATTACGATAATATTATAAGTACCTAGGTATACGTACTTTGGTTTCGGGTAAAAGGTGGCTGATAACAAATGTTTCACGAACACAGTTTAATAATATTTATAAAAGCAGGTATACAAAAAATTGTGTTGCAGAATGAGGCAGCAGTCTCTAAATTGTCAAATTGTTACTCTCCTCAGGGGGCACGTCTTCGTCATTTTCCGGTGGTGACTGATCCTCATTGTTCTCTGGAATGTCGAAAAGCACCCTTCTGTAATAATCGAGCTCTGGTAGATTTTCCCATCCTGGGCCAAAATGCTTGCCAGAAGTTTTTTCACGTCGTCGAGTTTTTCTCTTTTGACGGGCACCACGTTGGGCAATTCGTTGGGGGTAATCTGCGAAAAGGTTCTACCACGTTTCAGGATCGTTGCAAATGTTCCTAAGTGAGTTCTATAATTCACTTCACCTTTTAGGAAAATATTATTTTTCGTTTTCACAAGCGTCATACGTTTGGCCGCCGCGAATCGAAAATGTAGTCGCCCTGGGGCCTTGATGACTTCGGCTACTGAAGCCTTGAAATCATAAACAGGAAAGTCCTTTCCAACATTATGCACCTCTCCAAACCTCGAAAAAATTTGTTTGTAGGTTTCTGGAAGGATGATTTCTTGTTTTTTCTCAGTTTTTTTCTCAATCCTTCCGAAAACTCTATCAGGTGGTAAGTATGAGTGCCCCCCAAACTGGAAATGTTAAGTCAATTGAAACAATATTGGGAGGAGCGAAATCCAAAAGCCATTTGGCCAACATGCCAATCATAGTTATGTTTTGGTTTTGTCCAGGACAACCATCTGAAAACATCTCAATTTTTTTGTCACCTTGTAGGTTGACTGCATTCAAGTAATGGAAAATTATGGACGAAATCTCATTGGATCCCTTAAGTCGTTGGTCTTCTGTCCAAGTAAAGATGTTGACTGTGTCTGGGTTTTGTTCACCTTTCGTGAATTTTATTGTTGCTCACAATTTTAATTTACCGTTGCTATTTTTGTAAGATTTTTGACGTTGCTTATGTACTACGTGCGATCCTAGCAAATAAAAATATATTGATTGATTGATTGATTGATTTCGAAGTCCCTTCAACTACGGTTAGGTTGTACAGGTACAGCTGACGAGCATAGTAGGCAGCCTGATCTGGTACTTTGGGTAAAACTAAATTCTTCTGACAATCAAAAGAAATTTTCAAAGATTCCTCAACATCTTTCTGCAGTATAGCAGTAAAAGCTTTAGCTTTCAGTTTATGCACATGAAAATTAGCCATTGTCGAAGTTTTTTCATTCCCTTGCTGAACTTTTAATTGAGACCTAAACTGAAGGCAGGAAGAACATGCATCTGTCTGTGGTGTATCAAAACTTAATCTTCCACGAAACATGCTCCAAAAAAAGTGATACTTCACTTTCAGTTCAGGGGTACATGAGTGTTTCTTGTTATAAGCTTCGTGAAGTTGGGAAACACTCCAATCAGAAGGTAAATACTGCCTCACACTTCTCTCGCGGGTATAATGAGATTCAACACAGGAAAGACTGCTTATAAACTGCCGAACTGATTCTTTCTTTTCTTTGTATTTTGCTGACTTTCTATCACCCCCACGGGTTTCAACTGGAGACTTATGGGTAAGAAAATGGCTGTTGCTCAAGCGTTGAACTCGTCCTTTGGTTACTCCCAGAATCCCAAGGAACGCTTTCTGATATTTTATATATGTATGCATAAAGAAAGAAATTATTAAATATGGTTGTCTTCTTAGAATACGTGCAAAAATACTGATATAGTGATGATAATAATATAATGAATTAATGAAACGATTAAGTTCCATCTGAATAATTGTATACTGATGTTGAAATATATTTAAAAGGATGTTTCCCTGGACACTCCGGTCGACGGCCAATGGCCAGTACCGCTTTCCAGATTTGTCACATACAACTTGTAAAGCATACTTTAAATAATAAATCTGTTTTCTTCTTCACATTGCGCTGAGTTAAAAGTATTGCTTCCAAGCTTGCCCAGAACTCACCCATTGAAACCCCTAAAATGAGTTTAAAGCACTGTTCTCAAGCATGTCAAAAACTCAGTGAATGTGTCTCAAGCAAGGCAAATCTAATAATCAAAATGGTCCTCTGTTCCACAAAATAATGTATCACATTGCATGAAAATGTAAATCATGTTTGAAAAGCATGATAAAATATCATAAAAAGCTATGAAAAAAAAAGAATGAAAAAAAAAAGAATGAAAAAAAGTGTACCTATTGGTATTTAACAAATTGTTCTATGGGCAGAATTAGCAGGTTGGCCGAGTATTTAAAACAGACGTACTGCGTGAGGATTTTATTTGTTGCAGGAAAACAGCTATTTGCACGGGACGTGCAAACTATCAGGAATGGCCTTGTCGCACCAACGCACAACTGTGTCCGACATCCCGGCCGAACGTCAACAATAAATTGAGTAGCCCAGTTGCAAAGTGGGTTAAATCGTTTTTTGAAAAAAATGAGTTATTGGTACCGTTGGATTCAGAATGGCGTCGGCTGCAATGCTGTGATAATTTCCAGTGTCATTGTGGACTAAAAACCATTGAAAATCGAGCTAAATGTTTGGTAGCAGTGCCAAAACGGGTTATAAACGTTCCTGTTCCAGAAGCAAAGTGAGTTAAAAATGTCCAGTTGCATAAGGGGTTTAAAACTGTGTACAACAAAGGTGCCAGATTAGTGCCAAACGCAAAACAGGTTAAACATCTCCATGGCTAGGACCAGCGCTTCTTTTCATCACTACTTTCGTTTTAACTTTATTTTCGTTAATGATAATATTATCAGACGAAATGTCAACCATGAGAAGATCATCTCCGGATAAATAAAGCAGAAGAAGACCAGTGTATGGTTATATCGGGTGTCAGGTTCACCATCGTGTTGAACGTGAAACGTAAACGTTTTCTACGATCTTTCCTGATTTCGATTTTTTTAAATGAAAAACGTCTTGTTTTATTAATCATGGAAGCATCCAATGATTGATTTTTAACCCCTACGCCAGCAGAAAAGGCCAAAAACCCATGCCTAGAATATTATGCAAAGGTTTTAAAAAATCCATTAACTCCAAGCACGTCTTCTGATTGTGCTCAGCTTCCTCAACACGATCTCCAGGAAGGCTCCAAAAAGTATCGTGATGGAGCTTGAAATCGTTGGAGATGAGGTTCACATTGTAGGAGGCGCAAGCCAAGATAATAATCCGGACGAACCTGAACTTGATTTTGACTTAATGGAAAGCGACACCGAGGAAATGATCTAGATGGCTTTACTTTGTTTTTATTTCATGGCGATGTCATATTATTTTATATTGCTGGAGGCAATTTCGATGTCATAATAACTTAATTTTATTACTTTTATAACTTTTTAATAATTATATAACTTAATTTCACATATTATTATGTAACGTCCTGTTCTTCATGTTATTCATCTATCGTTTTCATTACTTTCATGTGTAATAAAGAAATCTTTAGTAAAATGAGCTGAGAGAAATGATTAAAGTTCATAAAGTTAACCCGTTTCGCATCTGTACACAAAAGTTAGCCTATTTTGCAACTGGAAAAAATAGGCAAATGGACGACCATGCAGAAACAAAATGGTCGAAAAACCCATTACAGATGCAAAACGGGTTGACTGACAGCTGAAAATTGGTATAACTTTTTTTTTTTAAATTGCACAAGTGGTAAAATTTTGCAAGAAAAAGGAATGCATTTGTTTGTGATTTAATTTTAAAAAAATTGAAACTTTAGCTTGTAAGGGTCAAAGGTGACAGTTTTTTGCGATTTTCTCATTTTCATCTGGGCGCCAGATAACCCACTTTGCAACTTAATACAGCATCCACCAAGGTGGATACTAGAAGAGATCTGCGGTTGGACGAACACAAGCCGTTTCTGGATTGTTGTTGTTGATTATGATGTTTTATAGTGTCGCAATAGTTAATTAAAGGCGTCTCAAGAAACATATTTCGGCATCAAAAGACTATTTGAGTGTTGTGCCCCGTCATATAAGTACATATAATTTTTTGTGTCATTTGGCAGTGGATTCAGGATGGTCTGAAACGGATTTTGGTATGAAAGTTTTTCGAAAATTCGAGTTTTAAAAATTTTGGACCGAGAACAATAACTACATTTTCTTCAAAAATTCGCTAAAAGGAAAGAAGAAAGACCGAAATTGAAGAACGGCGTAAACATCCATAATCACATTATGAATCAAATGTATTATGCCACTGAATGAGCTGTGAGTGATTTTAGTGAGAGCGCGACGACGCAGGCGAGAGAAACCACTTTGCCATCCAAACATCATCTAGAGACAGCCCAAGAATGCAGAAATTAAAGAAGAACTGCTAACTTTTTTTGTTCGATCGATAGACGCAGATGTAGAATGTCGAACTTCTGGATGTGGATCTGGTTTTGGGGCAGGTGACGTTGTCTTCGGCCTTTCGGGTTCCAATTCTTCTAAGGGATACTCCAAGTTTTTCACTGTGAAAATGAAAACTAACGGTAATATCCTAATCAGGTAAAACCTAAGCAGACACCTACACCAGACAGACTTACAGGCGTTTGATGATGTTACCAACGGCATTCGAGGTATTTGCACTTTGGGGTTCGTTGTAATTTGGGGATATCGTTCAATGATTTCCTCATATCCACCTTCCAAAATCAGAGGACTCGCCTTGTAGGATGTCACGGGGTCCCACTGTAACCAGAAATGGGACAAGTTATTCCAGCTCACTAGAAGAGGTATTTTGGGAAAGGACCCAGATACATCTCCCTCAATATAGAACCTATATAGTACACAATATAGTACCTGGAAACAGTGTTAGACGCGTTGTCAATGTAAGATGATAATATCAACAATGTAAGATATTATCTTACATAATATATATTATTATGTGTTTGGACTCAGAGAGTTAGTTTTTAAACAGTTTTATTGTTCAAATTACACCTGGATTTAGAAACGTTATAACAAAATGTTGAACTGGTACGGAAAAACTCTGCAAATTCTTGGCACAACGGTTTATTATCTTTTTTATGCAGATCACCCTTCTGTCTAGATCACTTAATAATAATAATAAGAACAATTATTGTACAAAGGCCGATTGGCCCATTTAGTACACATGAATTATATGAAATAAATAAATTACAAAAAGTAGGTGAGGCAAAAAGTTAAGTAGTTGAGCAAAATAATTCAAAAGAAAGGATGAATAAAAATCTAAAAATTTACAACTTAAGATCTAATAATTAATGTGGGAGGGGGGGGGGGCACTATTCGCTATTGGCATACAATTTAGTTACGCATAACTTGAACTGACTGACCGCAGGTAGAGACCTGAGGCGCAGAGGAAGAGCGTTCCACAGCCTAGCGAGTGGGCAAAGATTTTGGTGGTGTGACGAATGATCATGAGTGCATTTGAGGGGGGATGATGCATTAGTTATAATATTATGCAGGTAGGGTGGGATGGAATAATTATTCAAAATTTTTAAAATACAAATGAGGTGGCGGAGATCGAAGTATTTATTTAAGGAGAGAGAGAAAAGATTCCTATCGTATGTCGAGGTTTGATGTTGTAAATAATAATGATATATTAATTATGATTACGAATTATCATTTATTATTTTATCAAGTAGTGAAAATTATTAGTAATTATTGTTAGTTATTAATAAGTTTTATTTGTTATAATTAATAATTATTATTATGATTAATTAACTCGACGTCAGAAACCATTTGCTGTTCGAATCAGCTGGGCCAGTATGAATATTGAACCAATCGTCGGCCTCGCGATTCACCATCATGTTGACGATTTTTGATCTGCTCCAACTTTGAGCCGTCATTGTGATCGAACGGCTGGTCGTAAAAAGCTGTGGATGGACTTAAGAAATTCTGAAAAATAAACTGTAACTAAAAAACTCTGCAAATTCTTGACACAACGGTTCATTATCTTCTTTGTACAGATCACCCTTCTGTCTAGATCACTAGGTCTAATTGTCTAGATCCTAAATGTTAGATTAATTATTATTATCAATTATCACTAATTATTAACAATTTTATCAAGTACCTACCTAGTGAAAATTATTATAATTTATTGTTAGGTATTAATAATTTGTATTTATTATTAATAATAATTATTATTAATTATGATTAATTAATACGATATAATTCTGGGGTTTTTAATACTACGTCGGTAATAATTTTTCTATAAAAGAAGTATCTACCAACAAACATTCGAAATTACCTTCATTTCCGTAGCACGAAACGCACCTCAGAACAACAAACTCGACATCACTTAAGCCATATGATGTTCCAAAGAGCTTGTTAGTATGAAAATGGATCTGTATTTCAACAGTTTGATACACGATCGTGTTGTGAGGCACAATCTTTGAGCCCTCATTGTGAACGAACGGCTGGTCGTACAAAGCTGCGGATGGTCTTAAAAAATTCTACGGAACAAACTCTATCTAAATATGAAATAAAAAACATACCGTTCTATATGAATTTTTCGAGATATGAGATTTTCAAATTTTCAAAATTCGTTTTGAACCCCTTCCCCTTGACCTAGGGTTATGAAAAGTTTCGAGGACCATTGTGGGGTTGGTCGAAACCCATTAAAAAAATTTCGTAATTTTAACTCAACGCTAACTGGGCAAAGTGGCGCGGACGGCGTACGGCGGACGGCGGACGGCGTACGGACGGATTTTTTGGTTTATTATCTTCGATAATGAACCATTGGAATCGCCCAAAGAAAAAAATTTTTTAACCCCCCCTCAAAATTTGTTGGTTTACGTTTCAAGACACGTAGATTCAGAAAATCGAATAAAAAAAAATCCGTCCGTCCGCCGTACGCCGTACGCCGTCCCCCGTACGCCGTACGCCGTCCGCCGTCCGCCGTCCACGCCGTTTTGCCCAGTTAGCGTTGAGCTAAAATTACGAAATTTGGTTTCTGGGTTTGGACCAGCCCCACAATGATCCTCGAAACTTTTCATAACCCTAGGTCAAGGGGAAGGGGTTCAAAACGAAATTTAAAATTTCGACAATGTCATATCTCCAAATATTTAACTGAACCGTGTAATGTTTAGTTCACTTTTGAATGACCTGAAAAATTACGAATCTTTTAAGACCAATTGGATTTTTGTGCGACCAGCTGTTCGTTCACAGTGGGCGCGCAAAGGTTTAGGAAAAACACTAAACTTTCGCGCCGAAAACGGCCGTTATGTGACCCAACCACCAGACGCCCAGAATATAACTACCTTTTTTCATCTTCCCGGTAAACTACAGTCTAGAAATTTTAACCGTGAGTCGGGGATAGACCACATTGCAATATTTACTCGGTTTCTCATCTGTAAAATTGTTTAAATAATACCTTTTTGTAATAATACAAATTAAATTTTGATGATGAGCTATTGACTTGAAATTTTAAAAATAGGTTAGAACTGGATAACAATGCAATATTCACTCGGTTTCTTGTCTGTAAAATTGTTTAAATAATACCTATTTGTTTAAACAAATTAAATGTTGATGATGAGCTAGATACTTGAAATTTTAAATATAGGTCTGAAATGGATGACATTTCATTATTCACTCGGTTTGTATGACATGGTATGAGTATGGTATGGTATATTATTGTATGTATGATTTGGTATAATACAGTATGGTATGATAGGAAAGAAATTCGTATGGTATGGTATGAGTACGGTGAGAATATGGTATGGTGCCGATTTGCAATACAGTCTGGTATAGACAGAAGGATGATCTGCACAAGGAAGATAATAAACCGTTGTGTCAAGAATTTGCAGAGTTTTTTTATTCGATTTTCTGAATCTACGTATCTTGAAACGTAAACCAACAAATTTTGAGGGGGGGTTAAAAAAATTTTTTCTTTGGGCGATTCCAATGGTTCATTATCGAAGATAATAAACCAAAATCCGTCCGTCCGCCGTACGCCGTCCGCCGTCCGCGCCACTTTGCCCAGTTAACGTTGAGCTAAAATTACGAAATTTGGTTTCTGGGTTTGGACCAGCCCCACAATGATCCTCGAAACTTTTCATAACCCTAGGTCAAGGGGAAGGGGTTCAAAACGAATTTTGAAAATCTCATATCTCGAAAAATTCATATAGAACGGTATGTTTTTTATTTCATAATTAGATAGAGTTTGTTCCGTAGAATATTTTAAGACCATCCGCAGCTTTGTACGACCAGCCGTTCGTTTACAATGACGGCTCAAAGATTGTGCCTCACAACACGATCGTGACTCAAACTGTTGAAATACAGGTCCATTTTCATACTAACAAGCTCTTTGGAACATCATAATTAATTATTAATCATAATTAATAATAATCATTATTAATAATAAATACAAATTATTAATACCTAACAATAAATTATAATAATTTTCACTAGGTACTTGATAAAATTGTTAATAATTAGTGATAATTGATAATAATAATTAATCTAACATTTAGGATCTAGACATTTAGACCTAGTGTTTTTTTCTTCAGCTGTCGATTAGAATGTTATCCTTCAGGACTCCCTACGGCTCGTGCAGGGGGAAAGTCCCGCGATTTGCGCCACCTCTGAATTTGGATGGTCTGTCGCTGTCGTCTCAGAATCTTGTTCTGCTGGACCTGAATTTTCTGAACCCCAAACTTGACACGCGTACGCCCAAACTGGTTCAATAACCGTAGTTTAGGACTGAAAAACCTCCGAAAATGTCGACGTGAAAACTGAGCATTCAATTTTGACATTTTATGTCTTTGCTATGGCACACAAACAAAATTCTTGACACAACGGTTCATTATCTTCTTTGTACAGATCACCCTTCTGTCTAGATCACTAGGTCTAAATGTCTAGATCCTAAATGTTAGATTAATTATTATTATCAATTATCACTAATTATTAACAATTTTATCAAGTACCTAGTGAAAATTATTATAATTTATTGTTAGGTATTAATAATTCGTATTTACTATTAATAATAATTATTATTAATTATGATTAATTAATACGATATAATTCTGGGGTTTTTAATACTACGTCGGTAATAATTTTTCTATAAAAGAAGTACCTACCAACAAACATTCGAAATTACCTTCATTTCCGTAGCACGAAACGCACCTCAGAACAACAAACTCGACATCACTCAAGCCATATGATGTTCCAAAGAGCTTGTTAGTATGAAAATGGACCTGTATTTCAACAGTTTGAGTCACGATCGGGTTGTGAGGCACAATCTTTGAGCCGTCATTGTGAACGAACGGCTGGTCGTACAAAGCTGCGGATGGTCTTAAAAAATTCTACGGAACAAACTCTATCTAAATATGAAATAAAAAACATACCGTTTGATGGGAAGTTTTCGAGATATGGAATTTTCAAAATTTCAAAATTCGTTTTGAACCCCTTCCCCTTGACCTAGGGTTATGAAAAGTTTCGTGGATCATTGTGGGGCTGGTCCAAACCCAGAAACCAAATTTCGTAATTTTAACTCAACGCTAACTGGCCAAAGTGCCTCGGACGGCGGACGGCGTACGGCGGACGGCGTACGGCGGACGGACGGATTTTTTTTTATTCGATTTTCTGAATCTACGTATCTTGAAACGTAAACCAACAAATTTTGAGGGGGGGTTAAAAAAATTTTTTCTTTGGGCGATTCCAATGGTTCATTATCGAAGATAATAAACCAAAATACACCGTTCCATTTGGATTTTTCGAGTTTTGAAATTTTCAAAATTTCAAAATTTGTTTTAAACCCCTTCCCCTTGACCTAGGATTATGAAAAGTTTCGAGGATCATTGTGGGGTTGGTCCGAACCCGTAAAAAAAAAATTTCGTAATTTTAGCTCAACGCTAACTGGGCAAAGTGCGGGGGGTACGGCGGACTGACGGATTTTGGTTTATTATCTTCGATATTGAACCATTGGAATCGACCAAAGAAAAAACTATTTTAACCCCACCTCAAAATTTGTTGGTTTACGTTTCAAGATACGTAGATTCAGAAAATCGAATTAAAAAAAATCCGTCCGTACGACGTTTTTTAACCCCCCCCCCCCCCCTCAAAATTTGTTCGGACCAACCCCGCAATGATCCTCGAAGCTTTTCATAACCCTAGGTCAAGGGGAAGGGATTCAAAATGAATTTTTAAATTTCGAAAATTTCAAAACTCGAAAAATTTAGATGCAACTGTATAGTTTTGAGTTCACATTTGGTTAGAGTTTATTTTTTAGAATTTTTTAAGACCATCCGCAGCTTTGTACGGCCAGCCGTTCGTTCACAATAAGGACTCAATGTTGGGGCAGATCGAAAATCGTCAACATGAGGGTGAATCGTGAGACCGTCTGTCTGGTCAATTTTCGAACTGTCTCAGCTGATTCGAACAGCTCAAATATCGAGTTACCTAATGAATAATATTTAATAATAATGATTAATAATGAAGCATAAAAATTATTAATAATCAACAATGAATATTAATAATTTACACTACCTACTTGATAATAATGTTAAGATGGCAAAACGTTCAGAGCGGTTTAAATGGAAATATTTATTATTGAACGAGTTTTCTCAATCGCAATCCAACCGAACACACATCAACACACTTCTTCTTTTTCGGTTTATTATCTTCGATAATGAACCATTGGAATCGCCCAAAGAAAAAACAATTTTAACCCCACCTCAAAATTTGTTGGTTTACGTTTCAAGATACATAGATTCAGAAAATCGAATTAAAAAAAATCCGTCCGTACGACGTCCGCGGCACTTTGCCCAGTTAGCGTTGAGTTAAAATTACGAAATTTGGTTTCTGGGTTTGGACCAGCCCCACAATGATCCTCGAAACTTTTCATAACCCTAGGTCAAGGGGAAGGGGTTTAAAACAAATTTTGAAATTTTGAAAATTTCAAAACTCGAAAAATCCAAATGGAACGGTGTATTTTGGTTTATTATCTTCGATAATGAACCATTGGAATCGCCCAAAGAAAAAATTTTTTTAAAACGAATTTTGAAATTTTGAAAATTCCATATCTCGAAAAATTCCCATCAAACGGTATGTTTTTTATTTCATATTTAGATAGAGTTTATTCCTAAGAATTTTTTAAGACCATCCGCAGCTTTGTACGACCAGCCGTTCGTTCACGATGACGGCTCAAAGGTTGAGCCTGTCAACACGAATCAAACGGTTGAAAGTGATGTCGAGTTTTTTGTTCTGAAATACGTTTCGTGCTACGGAAATGAAGGTAATTTCGAATGTTTGTTGGTAGGTACTTCTTTTATAGAAAAATTATTACCGACGTAGTATTTAAAACCTCAGAATTATATGGTATTAATTAATCATAATTAATAATAAATACAAATGATTAATACCTAACAATAAATTATAATCATTTTCACTAGGTACTTGATAAAATTATTAATAATTAGTGATAATTCATAATAATAATTAATCTAACATTTAGGATCTAGACATTTAGACCTAATGATCTAAACAGAAGGGTGATCTGTACAAAGAAGATAATGAACCGTTGTGTCAAGAATTTGCAGAGTTTTTAATTCAGGCGTCTAGTTTTCCGCATAGCAATCAACGCATGATCATTGAGAATAGCGTAGTTGCATATTCTCTACACTCCTCCCTCCTCTTCCTTATGCTCTCCACCACAGTACCTTGTAAGTCGGTCCGCATGGACTACTCGTAAAGCACCGCGCGAATTACGAATCCGAAATACGACATCATTCAGCCTTTTCACCACTGTGTAGGGGCCCTCCCAAGAACACTGGAGTTTTGGATTGCGTCCTTTCCGCCTTCTTGGATTGTGCAGCCAAACCTTGTCCCCCTCCTGGAAACGAGGCGTGGCAGCCCTGGAATCATATCGGCGCTTCATATCTTCAGCCCGTATTCTCAGCGTTTCCCTTGCTGCAATGTGTGCTTCGTTGAGTTGGTCTCTCAAGTTACTTGCATACTCATGAACCTCCTTCCCCTCGGGGCGCCGTCCGAACAATAACTCCAAAGGCAAAAGTCAGCTCGCGGCCAAACATCAGGTAAGCTGGCGTGTAACCTGTGACCGAATGTTCTGAGGCTCGGTATGCCAGTAATGCTACTGGTAACTGCAGATCCCAGTCCCGCTGATGGTCTTGGACCATTTTGGAGAGCCAATCATACAGGGTCCGATGTAGCCTCTCAACCATTCCATCACTCTGTGGATGCAAGGCAGTGGTGCGTGTTTTATGAATTCCCAACTGCTTCAAAACATCCTGGAAAAGTGCAGATTCAAAGTTTCTACCCTGATCAGAGTGGAGCTCTTATGGCACGCCAAACCTTGAAATAACATGGTCTATTAGGGCTCGTGCACCCACCTGATTCACAAGATCGTCTGGAGAGGCCATCTGCATTGCCATGAGTCGGGCCCCTTCTATACTGAATGTCAAGCGGGTATGTGCCAATCCTTTCCATCCATCTGGCTAGCTGACCATCAAGCATTTTGAAAATCATAAGCCAGTGGAGGGAAGAATGATCAGTACGAATGCACAACTTGTGTCCACTATCAAGCCCATAGTGATCAAATGCCTTGATTGCTTCTACTACCCCAAGCAACTCTTTTCTTGTAACACAATAGTTACACTCAGCTTGGGATAGACAGCGGCTGAAGTACGCAATGACCCTCTCCTCCCCTTCCTGTACCTGTGATAACACAGCCCCTAATGCTACATCACTGGCGTCTGCATCAATGATGAATGGAAGGTCTGGGCGGGCATAGGCCAGGACTGGGGCTTCCAGCATTTTCTTCTTTGCCTCCTCAAATGCTTTAGTGCAGTCCGCATTCCACTGTAGAGGGTCAGGCTGATTCTGTACCTGGTACAAAGGTTTCATAATTCTTGTAAATTGGGGAATGAAGGAGCGGTAATAGGAACAGATGCCTGTGAAGGCTCTTAGTTCCTTGACAGACCGTGGCAGTGGCCACCTAGTCACTGCTTCAACCTTTTTTTGGATCCGTCTTAATACCCTCTTTAGTGACGACGTGCCCAAGATACATGGCAGTTTCTCTAAGAAATTCACACTTTTTTATGTTCAGCTTGAGCCTAGCATCTTGCAACAGGGAAAATAGTCGGGCTAGATACTGCAAATGTGTCTCGAATGTCGTTGTGTGTAGGAGGATATCGTCCAGGTACACTTCTACAACCCCTATGTCCATCAATGGTTTCAAGAGTTGCCGCATAATCCGTTGAAATGTAGCTGGGGCATTTGTGAGGCCAAAGGGCATGACAGTAAACTGCCACAGGCCCTGGTTTGTGCAGAATGCAGTCTTGGAGCGTGCACTGGGGTGAAGGGGTATTTGCCAGTAACCACTCTGAAGATCCAAAGTGGTAAACCATCGGCTCCTGTTAAGCCTCTGAAGTGTCTCGTCAATCCGTGGTAAGGGATGAGAATCTTTCACTGTAACTGCATTCAGTCTTCTGTAGTCTATACAGAAGCGCCAGTCTCCCGTTTTCTTTCTGACCATTACTACAGGGCTAGCCCAGGGACTGGACGACTCCTCTATAACACCTGATGCCAACATCTCATTGATCATATCACTGATAATCTGTTGTTGTGGAGAGGCCCTACGAGGGTTTTGCTTGATGGGGGGATGTTGGTTGACATCTATACAATGTTCTCCCACTGTGCAACATCCTAGCTGTAGCGGGTCTCGCACAAAAGCATCTGCATGACTCTTGATCGCAGTCGCCTTCGAGACCTCGTCAGGTGAACATCGGAGCTATTATTAATCGCTTTTCTTGCGAGGTTGATTTAGTGTTTACATTCTTATCAAGTGCGTTAGTTTTCCCAATAGATAGACAATGCCGGGATCGTCTGCGATTGCCATAGAGCAGCAAGGTGCGTGAAATGCGACGGACTACACCAAACTTCCAACTGTACAAAACCTACTACAACACCACCAACCTGTGTGAATTGTAGCGGACAACATTCAGCTAATTATAAAGGATGTCCAGTCCACTTACAAATACAAAAAATTACATCGCCGGTGAAGCCGAATCAGCCGATGCAACAAAAACCCATGACCAGAATCATGGGTATGGTATTCATCTACTCACGCTCGGAATCGTCACGTACCTGAGAGATCATATGCTGACGCAACTCGCCTAAATCAATATAATGACACAAACCAATCAATACTTACCCAACTACTTCAAAAAATAGATTCCTTACTTAATCTGCTTACGCCGCTCATTCAAATGTTCAGCCAAATCATGCCTAGTCTCATACAACAACAAAAAAAGACTCCTCCAGAGTCAACAATCAAACTTAGCAAATGGAATGCCCGTGAAGTCATGGGCAAATATCATGAACTCATGTTATTTTTGAACACTCATGACCTGGACATTGTTCTTCTAACGGAAACCAAGCTGGCGACGCATAAAAAACTTGTTCTTCCCAATTACAAAGTATATTGAGCAGACCATCCTAGTAATTCCAGCCAGGGTGGATCAGCTTTAATTGTCAAGACCAATATAATACACGACGAACTCCTTCCCATAATTGAAGAGAACATGCAAGTGACCAGAATCATGATTACCATTCAAGATCATCGGTACCAGATAGGCTCTTTCTACTCTGCCCCAAGAAATCGAATGAACCGTGCAGACTTCCTAGGTCTCTTCCATGAGATGAGCAGATATTTCATCAAAGGAGGCGCCTTCAATAGTAAGCACCGACGATGGGGATCCAATCTGTCTAATCCGAGAGGGATTATCCTCAACGACATAGTCGACAGGTTGTCTCTTGAGCCCATATTTCCTGTGCAACCAACGTATTATCCTGATAACAACCGCCACACACCTGATGTACTGGACTTTTTCATCGGTAAGCATGCATCCCACCTCTGTGCCGCCCCACGGGTCCTAGATGATCCATCGTCCAATAGTCATTGAACTTAGCAGTTGTCCTCCTAAACACCAAGTTATGACCCTTATCAAGCAGCCATTTAACTGGAAGACTTACTCAGACAGCATCAATCAACTCACTAACCTCCAAATTTCCTTATAAACTCCCCAGGAAGTGGACAAAGCTATGGCAACAGAAATACCAGAAATATCCAAACTGCCGCATCGCTAGCTAGTACAACTAATCTAAGCCCAAAATCGAGGAAAAATCCCAGTCCTTCCCCTCGCGTTCAACAACTGCTCTCAATTAAACAGGCTTGTAAACTGAGATGGGAACGCACACGGTACCCTCCCAACAAAACTGCATACAATCGTGCTACGAGGGAACTTACCCAAGCTTTGAGAGACGAACCCCATGCTGCTACTCTCACAGAACTTCTATCTTTTGACACTTGTGATGGTAGCCTATGGAGGAAAACTAGGTATCTAACCAAAGAAACAACTGGGATCCCACCTTTGAAGAATGGAAATATATTTCACTGTACATCATCCAAAAAATCCCAACCTTTTCAAACATGCTAAGTGAACAATTCACACCCAATCCACCACATGATATGCAGTTCAATGCGGAGATTCAAACCAGATTGGAGGAACCATTACAGTTAACGCCATTCAATGTCCACTTTACCCCTGGTCAGGTATGAAATGCCATCTCTCGGTCTCCAACCAAGAAAGCCACGGGGTACGACATGATTACTCAACCCCTTCTGAAAGCGTTACCTCGTAAACCACTCGTACTTATAACGCAGATATACAATGCGATGCTCCGCCTTGGATATTTCCCAACAGCTTGGAAGTTCGCAATAATAACCATGATTCCCAAACCTGGAAAAGAACGAACTGATCCAGCAGCCTACAGACCCATCAGCCTACTACCTCTTTTTTCAAAGATTTTTGAACGCCTACTACTACCAATCATAATGAGCTCAATTAATTCACTCCTACCTCCGACACAGTTTGGTTTTAGGAACTCCCATTTTTGTGTTCAACAACTTCACAGAGTTATAGACTGTATCCTTGACTCCTACGAAAACAAGGAAGTGTACCACGCTTTATTCCTGGATACAGAGAAGGCGTTCGACCGGGTTTGGATTCCAGGCTTACTGATCAAGCTGAAATCGGTGCTGACGGATTCCATGTACAGATTGATGTACTCCTACCTGAACAATAGGACATTTGCAGTTAGGGTTAACAATTCATTGTCTCCAATCAAGGATGTAAGAGCGGGAGTACCGCAGGGAAGTATCCTCGGTCCTGTACTATATATCTTCTATACACACGACCTTCCTGACTCCTCCACCCTCACCATGGCACAGTTTGCCGATGACCAGGCAATACTCTCTTCAGGTAATGACCAGGCATCGCTTGCAGAACTGCAAGGCTTCATGAACAGGCTGGGAATATGGTGCCGTCAGTGGCGAACAAAATTAAATCCTCAAAAATCCACTCTCATGCAATTCACATACAAAACGAAAACAATATCTCCTTCTCTACATCTAATTGAAATGCCGATACCGCACAAACAGGTTGTAAGGTATCTTGGACTGCAGCTCGATTCGAAACTGACATGGGATGCTCACATCACTGATTTACTCAAACAACTAAGGCACCGCTTCTGCCAATTGTATTTTCTTCTTCACAGCAAGTCACCGATACCACTAAGACTCAAACGTTTAATTTACTTAACGGTCCTTCGTCCTATTTGGTTGTACGGTTGCCAGGTATGGGGATCAGCATCCAACTCCCAAATTAAGCGCATCCAAACGTTCCAGAATAGAGTAATGCGAGTTATTTCAGGCGCTCCTTGGTATGT
The DNA here is from genome assembly GCA_963920205.1 of Stenodema calcarata. NCBI lineage: Eukaryota > Metazoa > Arthropoda > Insecta > Hemiptera > Miridae > Stenodema > Stenodema calcarata. Next base: position 272,599 of record OY986063.1, read on the forward strand.
CAGGAACTCTCTTCTACATAGAGATCTGCAAATTCCTGAAGTAAATAACGTCCTGAGTACGACCTACCAAAAACTCCATTCAAATATGCAAAACCACCCAAACCAGCTCGTTGCCAATATCCCGAACAACCCACCACCTCCAAGACCGGACAGACGTTTGAAACGCAAGAGACCACCAGACCTACTCTGAGAAGTCACCAGTACTGACAACCTTATGAACTTTCGCCCATCCATGAACTGTTACAATCATTGTTATATAATGTATCAAATCTAGGTTACATAATTTATTACAGCTAAGTTACATTGTTACATAATATATATTATTAGTGGGGGCTGTCAGTGGACAGTAACCCGCAACACGTTACACGAGATGGGGACTTACGAGGGGACTTACAAGATGGCCGGTGGCCTGTGATAACGTTTACCTGGTGCTCCGTGTTTTAGTAACTCAGACGCTGTGATTTTCGCAGATTTTGGCTTCAAAGCGAATTTTCCGAGGTATTTAGTGAGTCATTTTTCCATTCTGCACTAAGATTTTGGTTGAAGTGAGGTTTTCATCGGGTCTCTGTTTTGTCCGCCGCTGGCTGCTGTTATCATGTCACGCAATGATGATTTTGACGGTGGCGTCCGCAAATCACGTGGGAAAAAAGGTAAAGTTCTGTCTAATACGGGTATCAGTACTAAAAATAATGATGCACAAGATGTCGAGGCAGTCTCCGAGAAGTTGGACTTGAAATCAACTGTTGCCGTGTTGATGAAGTCGTTGGCGTCCTCGGTCACTGATAAGGCTTTTCTGGCCGACTTCGAATCGCAACTTCACGCCAGCTTCTCCAAAGTTGTCAAAGATACTGTGTCTCTGTGCAAAGAAGCATTGAGAGGGGAACTGTTGACAGAAATTGATGCCGTCAAACAGGAAAGCCGACAACTCAATCTTTGTATCAGGGGCGTTCCCGAAAATGTTGAATGCAACATTAAGGATCCTCACTCTCGCGATCTCACCCTCGAGTCATTTGTTGTTGACTTGATCAATGAGAAAGTTATGCCTGCTGTGCCGATTTCCTCCTACAGCATCGTTCGTCTACGTCGAGTGGGTAAAGTTGATATCCACGAGACCCCAGTGAAAAATGGATCTGGCACTGGCAAGAGGAGTGGTCAGAAACCGCGACCAGTAATTGTCACTCTCAACAAGTACTCAACGAGGATGGACATCATGAAACACAAGAAAAACCTCAAACAATCTGGTTTCATGATCACCGAAGATATAACCCCCGCAAGACGTAAAATTTTGGAGGCAGCCTTTGAGAAATTTCTCAGGAACAATGTATGGACGTCTAGTGGAATCATCAAATGGTCTTACAAAGGAAGGGTCTATTCAGCCTCGACTCTCGACGAATTCAAGGAGAAGACCAAGAATGTTCCTCGTACATGCGAGAAAGAAAACGCAGATTCTTTCAAAACTCCGTTTTCTTCGCCCGGCCAGCAACCCACAACCCCGTGAATTTTGAACGTGGCTCCCACCTACGTGCCTTTATCCTGCTCGGATATTGTAACCATGAAGTACCTAGGTGGGTAGTAATCAGTTTATTTTGAATCTTTTGATTCAATAGTTTATTTAATCGCTTTGAATCTCAAAAAATTTGCGTACCAGCTGCTTGAATTTGCACGGATACCAGTTTGTAGGTGCAAAATGTTCTCATTTAATCGTTTCATAGTATTTTTTCATGTACTTTATAACCAGTTTTATTTTTCCTTCTCTTTGCTATTTTCTAAATTTAATAATTTGTGCTTTAATTTTAACTATACGGGGAATTTTACAGTTTTACAATATGTCATTCTTATTTTGTTGGCTCTTTTTAGGAGTTGCTTTCTCAGAGAGGTGGGCGAGCGGATGGGCTTCACCCATGGACCCCTCTGACGTCGCTGTCTCGCCCTGCACCCCGGGTGTAACACCCCTTCGTTGCGACCACCCTCAAATAATTCAGTCTGCTGTCAGCAACTCTATCAAAGAAATTTCTCTCAAATTTAAGAGAGGAAGAGAGGGGGTGCCACTTTAACGCCCAAAGCATTGCAAAACATGTTGATGATGTTAGGTACTACCTTGGTAACAATTCTCCTTCTGCTATAGCTATTTCCGAAACCTGGCTAAATTCAACCTTGAACAATAATTTAGTAGACATTCCCGGTTATCGTATCTTTCGCTCAGACAGATTCAAGAAACGAGGCGGTGGAGTAATGTTTTACGTAAAAAAAGACCTGAATGCCAAATTAATTGCTCTCAACGAGCGAGGTAGTGTTGTTGAATATCTGTTTTTGGAGGTTGGATTTCAGGGGAACTCAGTTCTGTTGGGAGTAGTCTATAAGCCACGTAGACCTAGCTGCAGTTTCGATGATTTTGAAAGCGTCCTCTCGACTATCGTTCCTAACTTCGAGCATATCTTTATTTAAGGCGATTTCAACACCAACATGCTGACCTGTAGTAGTCAAGCTTCACAGCTCATTGATGTGTTGGATACTTTTAATCTGGAAATTCTTCAATCGGAACCTACTCTTTTTCAGGGAAATTCGAGTTCGTGGATTGATCTTTGTATCTGTCCCAAGAATGCGAATATTAACTGTTTCAGGCAATTTGATTGTGAAGCTGTCAGTAAACACAGGTTACTCTTTGTGTCTTCAAGACTTCCGTTGGTTAGGATGAACGCTCCTATTACCAGATCCTACCGAAATTACGATAATATCAATTTGCAAAATCTCGGCTCTAATGTTGGTTTGGTTGACTGGAACCCACTCTATTCTGCCTCCGATATTGACCATAAAATGAATTTTTTCAATGATGTTGTTCATGGGCTTATGGATAGACATGCTCCAGTTATTGTGCGTAAATTCAAGCAGGAACCAAATCCCTGGTTTACTCCTTGTAAGATTGTTAGTGAATAATAATATAATACATAACTGTTTATTCAAAAATGCTTGATGATATTACAAGATGAATGTTCTGAAGTCTATCACTCGATTGTCGTTTGTTCAACTTCTGTCGTCTGATGACATGTGTGGACCACGTCGGTTGTTTGGTCGTTGTCAAGGAGCGACTACCAGCTGATCATAATATTATCGTAGTTGCGCTCCTGACATCTCCCTTCTTCAGAGAATCAAGCTTTGGGCCTGTATGGTTTCAGGTACCAAGAATTCCTTCTGAATTGTCTGCCATCATGGTCTTCTACGACGTAGGATCTTGGTTCACTTAATTTCTCAATTATAACGACTGGCTGCCAGTTTCTCTGAGATAGGCGCAGAAGAACTCTGTCGCCAACATTAAAGTTCACTGGTGCATTTTTGTTGCGATCACTGTAGACCTTTTCTTTCTCTTTCTGCGTTTTCAAGAATTCGATTACGTTGGTGACAACTTTGGGCAAGAGAAGTGCTTCACATGTAGGAATTAGTGTTTTGGTCCTTCTGCTCATTAACCGCTGAGCTGGTGAGCCAATGTTGCTGCGGGGCGTGTTTCGTTGGTGGAGAAGTGCGATGTAAGGATCTGTTCCTTCAGCTAAACACTTTTTCAACAGTAATTTAGCTTCTTGCACATAGCGTTCCGCTAGTCCATTGGATCTTGCAAAGTGAGGGCTTGAAATCCGATGTTGAAAACCCCATGATTTTTCAAAGTCTTTAAACTCCCTTGAAGTGAAGGGAGTGCCACCATCTGTACATAAGACATCTGGAATCCCATGTGTCGCAAATAATCTCTTCAGCTCGATGACGGTGATTGAGGAATTCGCTGTTTTTACTTCAGCGACGTCATAGAATCCAGAGTATGCATCAGCTGTTACTAAGAATGTTTTCCCATTTAATTGGCAAAAATCAGATCCAACTATTTGCCACGGTCTGGATGGGATTTCTTGAAGATTTATTGTATCTTGAGTGTTGTCCTTCTGATGTTTCATGCATGTTGTGCAGTTTCTCACAAAGTTTTCAATATTTTTGTTCATTCCTGGCCAGAATACGTGGTCTCTACCGGTTTTGAGGGATGCCTCCAGACCTTTGTGCCCCAAGTGTATTTGTTTGAGCACTAGGCTTCTCATTTTTGTTGGTATTAATACTCTGTCGTCTTTAAATATTAAATTTTCATGAACTGATAACTGATCCCTGTAGCTCCAGTACTTCACAATTGAATCGTTGATGTTTGATTTGTTATTTGGCCAACCTGTAAGAATTGTTTCTTTAAGTATCTGTAGCTCATTCTCTTCATGCGTCATTTGCTGTGCTTCAGTCAGGCGCTCAGGAGTCATGGGTACTACTAAATCGACATATAGTGACAGTTCATTTCCGTTATCGTTACTGTCCATTTCAAGTGAACAGTCCCGACTGAGGGTATCTGCTACATATAGTTGTGAGCCTTTTTTGTACACTACTTTCGGATTGTATGGGATAATTTCCAGCATAATGCGTTTCAATCGAAGAGGGGCGTCCTCAAGGGATTTTTTGAAAATGGATTCCAGTGGTTTATGGTCCGATTCGATGGTCAAATCTAGACAACCCCAAACATAGTCATGGAATTTTTTGCAAGCTATTGAGATAGCCAGTGCTTCTTTCTCAAGTTGGCTATAATTAATTTGAGTGGCTGTCAATGCTTTGGCTGAGTAGGCGACAGGTTGATCATTTTGAAGTAAGACTGCTCCCACAGCTGAACTGCTAGCATCAACCGACAATGTAATTGGGTGGTTGGGGTTGAAGTATCTCAGGACAGGAGGGTTTTGTAATGTAGTCTTGATTCTTTGGAATGCTTGCTCCTGACTATGATCCCATATCCATTCATTTGACTTGCACAGAAGATGACGTAGAGGATCCGTTAACTCGGCGAGGTTTGGAATGAATTTTCCAAGATATGTTACCATGCCAAGAAGTCGTTGTAGTTCTACCAGATTTTTTGGAGTTTTCAATTTTGATATAGTTTCTATTTTCTGGGGATCAGGTGATATGCCATCTTTAGAGATTATATGGCCTAAAAATTTTATTTCTTGTTTTTCAAAAATAGACTTTTCCTTATTGAGTTTGAGGCCAGCTTCTTCTAAACGTTGCATTACTCTTTTCGTTTTAGTTATTAGATCCTCTTTGCTGTTTCCATGAACTAGAATGTCATCCATTGAACATTCTACGCCTTCGAGATCGTTAATCAAATTGGACATGACAAATTGAAATACTTCTGGAGCAGAAATAATACCGAAGGGTAACCTGAGGTAGGAGTATCTACCCCAAGGTGTAGAAAAGGTGAAGTATCTGGATGTTCGATCAGTCACTCTGATCTGCCAAAAACCTCGTTTGCAGTCCAATAATGTAAACCACGATGAACTGCAAAGTCTTGGTGCTATTTCTTCAAATGTCGTTAATGGATAGTGTCGTCTTAGGATATTTTTGTTCAAGTCCGTAGGGTCGAGGCAAATTCGAATTTTGTTTTTTTGTCTCACTACGATCATTGGAGAAACGTTTGGAGTAGGAACTGTGACTTGTTTGATTATTCCTGACTTTACCATATGATCTATCTCCTTTTTAACCTCGTCTCTTATCGCAAAGGGAATTCTTCTAGCGGGATATATCCTAAATTTAGGATTGGGAATCAAATCTATGTCGTACTCGAAATCTTTCAAGCAACCAATGCCGTCAAATATTTGGCTATCAAATGTCTCGACTTCCGCTGTTTCTATTCGTTTTATGAAACCCAACTCTTCACAAGTATCTGCTCCCAGTATTGGCTGAAAATTGTTGGGCAACACGATGAATTTGATGCTACGAGTGATGTTTTTTCTTGTAGTAACATTGACAAAGCATTCGCCGAGTACGTCCACTTTGTTATTCGAATACGAAATTACGTTGCAAACTGGAGACTGCATTACGCGAATTTTACATTTAGCAGCAATGTCAGAATTAATGATGTTGCACTGCGCACCGGTATCTAATTTGAAATTAACTTTTATGTTGTTGGGGAGAGCTAAAATTTCTATCCAGTTATCACAGTGATTTTCAGGATTTGACAAGCAATTAATTCTGAAAATATTATTTGCGTCGGAGTTTTTTATATAGTCTACGTCTACGTTGATAGGGTTGCCGTTTTCTGAAACCTCGCCCACCATGTTAATTCTTTTTGCAGTTTTACAGCATTGGGGAAAGTGACCCAATTTAAAGCATTTAGAACATTTTTTCTGGAATGCAGGACATGCTCTTCTACCGTGGGTTTGATCGCATCGATAACAGAGGAATGGGGAGTCGTTTAAGTTTTTATTATTGTGCGCTCGTTTTTGAGATAATTGATCAACCTCGTACGATGTAGAATTTTGTTTTGAAGACATACCCTCTAATTGTATCTTTGTTTCCTCCGCACAACGACAAATCTTCACTGCTCCGTCAAATGTTAAGTTTTCTTCTATCAACAGTTTTTCTCGTACCCGATCATCATTTATTCCTATAACGATTCTGTCGCGAACTAATTCTTCTTTCATGTCGCGGAAATCACAATTTATGGCTTTATTCAATATTTTGGTAAGAAATTCGTCAAAATTCTGGCCTTTCTCTTGTGTGACAGAGTTAAATATGTACCTTTCGTAGATTACATTTGATTTTTTAACGAAATAACCGGCGAATTTCTTTGTAATTGCGGAAATATCATTTTCTTCCTCTACAGTTAACGCAAATGTATCAAAAATTTCTATGGCATCCTCACCTAAAGCCATCATGAATGTGGCAACCTGCACTTTAGGCGGCTTATCGTAAAGGTAGGAGGCGGTAGCGTACCACTCGAAGTTGCGTAGCCAATTTTTCCACTTTTGGCTCATATTAGAATTAGGATCTATAATCAAAGGCTTGGGTGGTTTGGCACTTACTCCGATGTGACGTTCAAGACTTACGGTCTCTTTCCTGGTGGGGTTTTCATGTTCTTCAACACCGTCTTGATCAAATGATGATTTTCTTCTCGTTTTTGGTTTCGGCACCATGTAAGATTGTTAGTGAATAATAATATAATACATAACTGTTTATTCAAAAATGCTTGATGATATTACAAGATGAATGTTCTGAAGTCTATCACTCGATTGTCGTTTGTTCAACTTCTGTCGTCTGATGACATGTGTGGACCACGTCGGTTGTTTGGTCGTTGTCAAGGAGCGACTACCAGCTGATCATAATATTATCGTAGTTGCGCTCCTGACACTCCTGAAGTCTCCTGGGCTTTACTTAGGCGTGATATGGCTTACAATGAATGGAGGGATTCGGGTAGAGCTGAAGACTTCGAGCGTTTCAAAAGACTTCGTTCCTGGGCCAAAAAATGTGTTCGTGAAGGAAAACGAGCTATTTGCTTGAAAAAGCTTGATCCTAAAAACCCACCGAAGGTTCTATGGAAAAACGTTCGTGGTTTGGGCATGTCTAAACCTAAGTCTAGTGACTCTCCGAATGTTGACATCAATCTTTTAAATGCCTATTTCACGAGACCTCCTGATGTCGCTGAGCCCCCACCTCGGATTGCAGGCCCCTCACTGGAATTGTTCTCATTTTCGAATGTCAGTGAGGATGATGTGCACATGGCTCTTCTTGAGGTAACATCTGATGCTTGTGGGTCGGACGACATTCCTCGTAGATTCATCATGCTCATTTTACCTCTTCTCCTCCACCAAGTCACGTATTTATTCAAATTTATTTTAACTTCATCTGTCTATCCGACTGCTTGGAAATCGGCTTATGTCACTCCCTTACCTAAAACCACTGCCCCCAAATCATTTGACGATTATCGACCCATTAGCAAGTTACCCTTTTTAAGTAAAGCCTTTGAAAATCTGATTCACAAGCAAGTGAGTAATTATATTAATGAAAATGAACTTTTATGTTTGTACCAATCAGGTTTCAGACACCAACATAATTGTGAGTCAGTTTTGTTGAGGGTTATCAATGATATTTGATGGGGTTTTGAAAAATCTGAAAGCACACTCCACGTGTTGCTTGACTTCAAAAACGCGTTTGGGTCGGTTAATCATGATCTGCTGGTTAATAAACTCTCAACTTTTTTTCATTTTTCGACCTCTGCTTGCAACTTGATGTCATCATATTTGGCTGATCGGGTTCAACAGATACACACTGCCAACGGTTCTTCTTCAGAGTGTGGTCTGTCATGCGGAGTCTTTCAGGGCACTGTTTTGGGGCCCCTGTTATTTTCCCTCTTCATCAATGATGTGCCTCAAGTGTTGAAATTCAGCAAGTACCATCTTTTTGCTGATGATCTTCAGATTTACCTTACCTGTCCTACAGACGAGTTGGTTGAGGCTGTCAGCAACCTCAACACCGATTTGGGTCTCATCGGCGAGTGGGCTAGGTCAAATGGAATTCTATTAAACCCCAAGAAGACTCAGGCAATCGTTTACCATAAAACGCCCAGATCTACAGATCCTATTCCGCCTGTTTTGGTGAATGAAATAGTCATTCCCTATTCTCCATTTGTCACAGATCTTGGTGTTAAGTTGAACATGACTCTTTCCTGGACGACCCATTCTCAGTACGTTTGCGGTAAGGTGTATGGTGCTCTCCACTCGTTGAAACGCATGGCATTTTTCACCCCACCGGAGTTGAAGAGGAATCTAGTTGTCGCTCTAGTCATTCCTATTTTCCTTTATTGCGACTCTGTCTACGCTATTCAGCTAGACAGCGTTTCAAAGCGAAGACTTGAAGTGGCGTTCAATTCCTGTCTGCGCTATGCGTTCAACTTGAAGCCTCGCTACCACGTCACTGAACATGAACATAAATTTTTAGGCCTTGACATTTTCGATTATTTTAAATTGCGACAGCTACTAACCATACATAAAATAATGAATGGTGATTTACCTCATTATCTCAGAACTATGTTCACTAGTGCCCTTTCCCAAAGGTCTTGTGCCATTCGTATCCCTGGACATGCTTCTAGAGCGTTCAGCCAATCATTTGGGGTTGTAGGAGCGAGACTGTGGAACTCTTTGCCCGTCCGCATTCGCTCTCTCTCTGACATAGATAGGTTTAAGAAAGCAACTATTAAGTACTTAGCCTCTTTGTGAGCTATTCCCCCTCCCCGTATGACCTTTTTCTCTCTTTTTCTGTTTTTTATTATTATGTACAATTAATTTTTTATTTGTGCAATCTTTTATTTCCTTCGTTAAATACATGTATATATTTTTTCATATCACATCCACAGGCTTGTAAATGTATAGTAAAGTATAGTTATTCCTTGTACAATTATGGATATTTTTATCTATGTACAATAAAGTTGATTTTGATTTGATTTGATTTGACTTACCTTCCTCAAAACTATGATGTAAATTACACATTACAATAAAGTTTTCTACTAACAAAAAAAAAAAAAAAAAGAAGACTTGATGAAGCTCTGGAACTGTTGTAGCTGGGAAGGAGAGAGCCGCAGGGATACCCCCTCACATGGCTTCCAAGGGTTCCCAGTTTCCCAGTCCCGGACTACTAGAGGCAATATAGGTGGGGTGTGCCTCTATCTATTGGGGTGATCGACCACGGTACCTAATCCAATCCGTCCCATACTTGATGGTTCCTCGACCAATGTCAATGACACAACTATGGGCTCCCCAATGTTAGCCACCACACAATCGTGAGCTACTGCTTGACCATCTCCCAGCTTCAGATGGAAACTGGATTTCCCTGGAACTGGAATTGTTGAACCTGAAAGCATCCTGAGGCAACCAGTGGATGGCACTGGATCAACTGCCAGAATGCCACACAACTCAGGGTTCACAATAATTATTGTCACTGTGGCACCAGTATCCACAATCATCCGGCATGGCTTTCCTCCAATGGAGCCATCCAGCACAATTGAGGCTTGGTTCAGCTGATACAATGGATGGCTCACTTTCTTATGGACAGAGGCCTCCCGTTCAGTCCTTATATTTTGTTTTGGCCCTTGACACCCAACCAACTTCCGGCCTTCAAAGTTGGTCGCTTTAGGTTTCCGCCTCTTAGCCCTGGCACTCCCAACGGAAATGGCCTTTTTTCCACACTTGAAGCATTTGAGGCCAGCCCGTTTTCTACGAAGTTCATCACGGACCAATCGACACAACATGTCATCACCTGGTGATGGAGATGCACCATTACCTTCTTCTCCATCACTGTTGAGGAGAAGAAGCTGCTCAGTCACAAGACGCCTCACAACCATCTCATCGTCATTTCCAGACGGGTCTGAACTGTCCTGCCAGTTGGCTGACCTTACATCCCGTAGGCGACTTGAACGCAAGCCTGCCTCAATTGTAGCAGCCCGAGTAACAGCATCTCTCTCTAACTGGGTCAGCGCCAATCACAAGTTCCCTTACCCGTTGGTTATGCAAACCATTGAGGAACTGCTCAACAGCAATAGCCTCCCACGCCTCTTCACTTAACATAGCCCTACGAGCCAGACTCTCCACATCAGCTGCAAAGGCTGCTACTTCTTCTGAAACTCCTTGCACCCGTTGCCGCAGCCTTGTCAGAAATAGGCGTGCTTGACCTTGGGACCCAAACCGTCTTGACAAGGAATCTTCCATAGTGGCGAGATTCCGACGATCCTCTGGGATGTTGCAGACTGCAGCTAAGGCAGGACCTTGCAAGGCAGCCATGAGGCGCACCCTTGCCGTAGACTGTCTTCAGCCGTTTGCCTCAACGATTGCTCGAAATTGAGACCAATAGTCGTCCCATGGGGTAGAACCATCGTAAATTGAGGGTCGAATGACGTCAATTCTTTCCTGAGGTACGTCCCTTGCTGGGTTCTGGGGTTTCTGTTGTTGTCGTGCCCTGTCCCTGAATGATCGAAACTCCCTGGCCAAGTCAGCAATCTGTTGGGCCAAGTTAATCGTTTCCTCTGGTGAATGTTCATTCTCATTTACCTGCTCGGTGTCTTGAAGTTCTGAAGCTACGAATAACTCACTCTCGGCTCCTTCGTTGAGTACACCCCGGTGGCGCTGGAGCACCCGATCAGCCACTGACTGGTTCGTATCCATCAATCCCACATCTGACACCAAATGTTAAGATGGCAAAACGTTCAGAGCGGTTTAAATGGAAATATTTATTATTGAACGAGTTTTCTCAATCGCAATCCAACCATAACACACATCAACACTTCTTCTTTTTTTAATTCAGGCGTCTAGTTTTCCGCATAGCAATCAACACATGATCATTGAGAATAGCGTAGTTGCATATTCTCTACAATAATTATTAATAAATAATGATAATTCATAATAATAATTAATCTGTCATTCAGTGATCTAAACAGCAGGTGATCTGTACAAAGAAGATAATAAACCGTTGTGTCAAGAATTTTTTTTTTAATTCGATTTTCTGAATCTACGTATCTTCAAACGTAAACCAACAAATTTTGAGGGGGGGGGGGGGGGGTAAATATTTTTTCCATGTTCGATTCCAATGGTTCATTACGAAAGATAATAAACCAAAATGGTAAATGGTACGGTACAGAAACCGGGTGCTGTTCCAGCAGACCCAGTGGGATCGGGCATATAACTTGTATGCATTGAAGCTGAATCCTCCAGAAGATCATGTGAATAGGGGCCCTGTACACGCACGTTCTATCGCGAGTGATCAGGAGCGTACGGGATTGCGCGCGGGAAAACTCGCACGCTCAATCACGCGTGCTTGTCATGTTGCAACTTTTTGGACACTCGTTCTTTTGCTCGCGATTGCCTTGCCGTTTCCTTTGGAAGGGAAAGAACGACCGTGTAAAGGCGATTCGTGCGCGATAAATCGCGTGAAACTGGCGCGTGTTGGAGTGTATCAAAAACACACAGTTTTCCTTGGAGCGGATTGTCATTAAATGTTATCAAGCGTGTTATCATTAAACTATTTTGTAGTTTGGTAATTTTGAAACCTGAAACTTTTCAAGTCTGACATTGGAGGAGCTCATATCTGCAGTAAGAGTACGGAAACGATTCAACTTCCTGCATGGGTCGTTCACACTCAACCTAAAGCTTGATCCCATTGTAAAGTGCTCCAGTTGGTGCATGATAGCGGCATTCCAGAGTAAGTCACTCTGAGATGATGTCTCATGATTTTGTAAAAATTGGTCCTGCGACTTTGAGATAACAATAGAATTAGGACCTCTGAAAGGGCTCGGTAATACAAAACTGGAATACAATAATAATATTCCCTTATTTTGCTGCCCTTACTAATAATAGAGTGGTCCAATAAATGAAATGCCAACACTTCATTTTTAATCAATTTATTCAGTGGATCCGGTGAAATACAATGATTTGATTGGAGTTATATTGTCCAACTTGTAGGTATTTAGATTTAGTGCAAAAGACATAATATGCAGAAAAATTTAAATTCATTCAGTTATATTATAATGGTAGGTTGAAAATATGATGAATGTTGAGAATGAAAATATGGAGGAATAACTGAATGAATTTAAATTTTTCTGCAAGTGGTTATGGATCGTTGATATAAATGTAGAAATTACCGCACTTCACTTGTTTCTTCGCGGGGCACACGGGATAGCTTGATGTTCCAAAGAGATGACGTGGTTTTGCGAGAGCAAGTGTATCTTGGGATAGTAAAGACGACTTGAACTTGTGATGACTTCGTCGTATTGAGCGTAAGAAACGTGGTTTTCGGCTAATTTACAGCGGTACGGCTTCGTCTCAGTTGGTAGAGGGGAACTGATCGCCATGTCGCTCGCGAAAGACGACGGCGATACTCGCGAGAGAGAGGGAGTGAGATGGGGGGGGGGGGGGGGCCTGACGACGATGAAACCCGAGTCGATTGGCGATCTTGCCCGAGTGGGACTTAGCAATCTGCGTTAACATGCCGCCGACACATTTGATGAAAATCAAATTCCGGGCTACAACTTGGTAGGATAATGGTCCTCCTGAAGCGGGAGCAATGGAGAACATTGTGCAACGTGGCGCTTGAGTATGGCACCGCTTGCCATCAGAATGGAGACCACCCTCACCAATCCGTCTGGTCCAGGGTGTGCATCAACCACTCTGCCAGCAGGCCAGTGAAGTGGGATGCAGTCATCTCTCAACAGCACCAGATCACCGACTTGGAGATTAGAGGATCTTTGTTGCCACTTGTTCCTGGATTGGAGGGTCATCAGATATTCCAGTTTCCACCTACTCCAGAATTGCTGATACATCCTCCAATTCAGCTGCCAGCGATCCAGAAGGTTCAGCCTTTGGTCTAACTCTGAAGGTTCTGGAATGGTGCAGAGGGGTCCGCCGACCAAGAAATGACCCGGGCTGAGAAATTCACAATCGTCAGGGCTGGAACTCACTGGGCACAAAGGACGGGAATTCAGCGATGCTCAGCTGTAGGAAGTATGATGAAGCACGACCATCAGATCGTATAGCTTGGTTGCAACATTGGTCAGGATGCTTAAACTGTCTCTCCCCTCATCATGCTGTCAAAGATTGTAAGTCACGATGGCACTGTCGGTTTTGTAAAGAAAGACATCACGCCAGTTTGCATCAACACTCCCTCCCATTTCATGCGTCAGAATCTAACAATGCCTTGCACAGAGACGCTGGTGGATCTGCACTTAGCTCCACTGCTGCTGAAGGAAATGTTCTGTTGGGCACTGTGGTTGCTGAGGTGGAGGATGTGAGAGGTTGCTACCAGTCGGTTCGAATTGTGGTTGATTCAGGAAGCATGTACTCCTTCATCACAAAGAAATCTACAGCGACTTGGTCTGTCAGCCAGCAGGTTTCCAAAGAAGATATCAGGGATTGGCCAGACTATATTTGAGGGCGCCAGCGGCAAGACTACTGTCAAGTTGAGGCCATCCAACAGCAAAACGCCTGAGTTAATCACAGACGCTATAGTGGTGACAAACATTACATCTTACCTACCGAGCATGACACTGCCTTTTGCTATTAGGGCCCGTTTCCACCAATATTCTTTGGCAGATCCGGACTTTTGGCAGCCACGTCCAGTTGACTTCCTCCTTGGCGCGGATTTGTTCCCAGATATCTGCACTGGTAGCTCAGTGTCCTTTGGATGTGGTGTTCCAAAGCTCCTTTCATCGGTCTTTGGTCATATTGTTATTGGAAAATATGAGGATGTCCCTACTGCAAACATCTCAACTGTCCTGTTTTCCGTGACTGAGCCACCTGATCTGAACAACGAGCTTAGACGATTTTGGGAGCTTGAAGAACCAGCTCCTGCGCCACTATCTATGAGCCATGAGGACATACGGTGTGAAGAACATTTCAATCAGACTCACTATCGCACACTGCAGGGCAGATATGTGGTACGCCTCACTTTCCAAGAGGACACACCAGTTGTAGGAGATTCATCAGGAGTAGCACTCAAGCGCTTCAGGAATCTAGAACGCAAGCTTGAACGCAGTCCTCTGGTACAGGCAAAGTATCGCAAATTCATGGATGAGTACCTAGTTATGGACCATATGGCTGTTGCTCGGACTCCACCCAGGTTCATTATCCCTCACCATTGTGTCACACGAGAAGTTGGATCAGACGTCAAGCTCAGGGTTATTTTGACGGCAGCGTTAAGGTGTCACCATCATCCTTGAATGAACAGCTCCTCACTGGCCCCAAGCTTCAAAAGGACATTAGAGACATCCTGCTCAGTTTCCGCCGGCATTGCTACGTGTTCATGACAGACGCAGTCAAGATGTTCCGCATGATACTGGTTGATGAGGCCGACTGGCCATACCAGAGTATCTATTGGAGAGCATCACCAGCTGAGGCAATACAGGTTTACTCTCTAAAAACCGTTACGTATGGTCTCAGCTGTGCTCCTTTCCTTGCTTTACGTGTCATCAAGCAGCTATGTGCTGACGAGGGACACCGATTTCCCCTTGCCAACAGGGCTCTATCTAGTGACATCTATGTTGATGACCTGGTTACTGGAGCAGATACTGTTGATGAGGTATGTGCACTCCAGAGTGAGTTGGTGGCGATGTTGAGTTGTGGTGGATTCTGCCTTAGCAAAAGGCATCCAATTGTGAGCAGATCCTGCAAGCAATCCCAACCAAAGATGACACCGCCTCTGTTTCACACAGTGACAAGGAAGACCTATCTGTCAAGATCTTGGGTTTAGGATGGGACCCAAAGATGGACTGTTTTCTCTATACCATTTAGCAGCCTTCCATTATCTACACCAAACGAGCC
The DNA here is from genome assembly GCA_963920205.1 of Stenodema calcarata. Classification (NCBI taxonomy): domain Eukaryota; kingdom Metazoa; phylum Arthropoda; class Insecta; order Hemiptera; family Miridae; genus Stenodema; species Stenodema calcarata. The sequence continues at coordinate 287,739 of OY986063.1, forward strand.
ATTTTATCTTCAGTTGCCCGTATCTTTGATCCACTGGGTTTCCTCACTCCAATTACCCTACAACTCAAATCGTTTATCCAGGAGCTATGGAAGCTTGGTCTTGACTGGGATACTACCATTCCAGCCAACCTGCAGGAATCATGGAGAGTGTCAGTCGAGCAATTGCCTCACGTCAGTCAAATGCGAATTCCTAGATTTATCCAATCCACAGGCACCTATTCCTACCAAGCCATTGGATTTGCTGATGCTTCATCTAAGGCATACTGCGCCGCTATTTAGATAAGACTACAGACTTCTTCTGCAGTTTCCATCTTCCTTCTGACTGCTAAATCAAAGCTAGCTCCTGTGAAGACCTTATCTATCCCACGTCTTGAGCTTAGCGCAGCCTTCCTCCTTGCTGATCTATATCAAGCAATCTCCGGATTTTTGAACTCCCTGTCGGGAAAAGCAGATCAACCATTGTTTTACTCAGACTCTACTATTGTGCTGGGGTGGCTTAGCACACCCCCTTATCTTCTGAAAACCTTTGTCTGCAATCGGGTAGTGCACATCACTGATTGACTTCCAATTTCACAATGGAGACATGTGGTGTCTGAGGAGAATCCTGCAGACTTAGGTTCTCGTGGCTGTTTCCCCTCTGATCTTCTAGCAAGCAATCTTTGGTGGCCAGGTCCACCCTGGTTGGTTTCTCCACATGCGGAATGGCCAAAGCCTATCATCTCGCATGATGGAGAACTGCCACAGCTCAAGGGACTTGCTGTGCTTGCCACTACTGAGGTGTATAGCCCACTTATCAACTGGATGTCTCAATTTTCCTCCTACAACCGCCTTGTGAGAGCAGTCGCTTGGATCAATAGGTGGCTACACAACAAAACGCATGTTGGTTGTTGCTGTTGCAACATTTTTACAGGACAACTGTCTCTTGCTGAGGTTCAGAAGGCAACTCTCCCATGCATCAAAGCAGTTCAGCTCCACTACTTCTTTGGATCTAAACCTCCCACCAAAAAAAGTGCATTGGAGATGTTCCCAAATTTATCTTCATAAACCTTGACAAGGATAATGTGCTAAGAGTGGGTGGACATTTGGCAAATGCTAATCTACCAGAACATCGTAAGCATCCCGTGCTTTTGCCCAACAAATCTCACTTCTCTCTTCTATTAATTGACCATTACCACAGAGCCTTCTTACATCCAGGACCATCTCAGCTCCAGGCTCTAATACAGCTGGAGTATTGGATCCCCTCACTAAGAAGAATTGTGCGCCATCGTGGATTCCTGTGCATAGTTTGCTACAAATCTAAAGGAAAGTTGTGTCCTCAGCAGATGGGAAACCTGCCTCGCTATCGACTTGAAGGTGGACGTGCATTTAATACTGTTGGTGTGGATTTTGCAGGTCCATTTGTAATGCGCGAGTCACTCAGGAGAAGGGCCAACACATCCAAAATTTATTTGTGTTTATTTGTCTGCATGGTGACCAAAGCTGTTCACTTGGAGGCAGTAACCCGATTGACCACAGATGCATTCCTTGCAACTTTTCACCGATTTACAGCCAGAAGAGGAATCCCAGCTGATGTTTATTCCGATAATGGAACCAACTTTGTCGGCGCTGCTAGGCACTTGAAGGAGCTCTACCTTTGGCTACGGGAATCATCTACCATAGCGGCAATCAATGATCAGGCCACATCCATCGGAGTCAACTGGCATTTTAACCCACCACAAACACCCCATATGGGCGGAGTGTGGGAGGCTGGGGTTAAGTCTGTTAAGCAGAGACTTCAAGTGATTGCAGGTGAAACCCCCCTCACTTTTGAGGACGTGACGTGAGGATGGCCTCAACTTGACAGTAGTCTTGCCGCTGGCGCCCTCAAATATAGTCTGGCCAATCCCTGATATCTTCTTTGGAAACCTGCTGGCTGACAGACCAAGTCGCTGTAGACTTCTTCGTGATGAAGGAGTACATGCTTCCTGAATCAACCACAATTCGAACCGACTGGTAGCAACCTCTCACATCCTCCACCTCAGCAACCACAGTGCCCAACAGAACATTTCCTTCAGCAGCAGTGGAGCTAAGTGCAGATCCACCAGCGTCTCTGTGCAAGGAATTGTTAGATTCTGACGCATGAAATGGGAGGGAGTGTTGATGCAAACTGGCGTGATGTCTTTCTTTACAAAACCGACAGTGCCATCGTGACTTACAATCTTTGACAGCATGATGAGGGGAGAGACAGTTTAAGCATCCTGACCAATGTTGCAACCAAGCTATACGATCTGATGGTCGTGCTTCATCATACTTCCTACAGCTGAGCAAATGATGTTTGGAACCATCTTTGCAAACGAAGCACGGTAGGTCCTTCTGCTTTGGTGAACCTTGGTTTCCATTTTTCAATGAACCAGCTGAATCATTGGCAAGGAGAGCGGTTCGTTTGAACTTCTTAGGGTTGATCTCATTTCTGGGTTTCTTTTGCTGTGAAGTAGGAATAGTAGATGGCATTTTTGCGATAGATGTGGCACCTGATGCTAGTTGAAGAGCGAGGCAGCGGTCTGTAACAAATTTATCCAAACTTTGAAAGGTAGGAAATTCAACATTACCATTAGTAATTTCAAAGTGTTCGCGGATAGCAGGATCCAATGCTCTTGAGGTCAAATGGAAGAGGATGAACTCAGCGGAATCGGGAACATTCAGGAGGTTGAAGGCCGCAATCGAGTCAGAAACACTGGAACGGAAGGCTTGAAGGGAGTCTACAGTCGTCTTACCCGGTAGAGGCTTGTAGTCAATAACTTGATTCAGGTACGATGATGCTAGCATCCGTCGGTTATCGTAAGTGCCCATCACAGCCTTCCAAGCTAGTGCATAATTGGCGTCATCTTCAATAGAAAAGCGGGTGATAACGCTAGCGGCGGTACCTTTAAGGGCTGACTTCAGGTACTGAAACTTGAGGCTGCTGGAAATAGAGTCATCATTATGCACCAACGAAAGGTAAATGTCCCTGAATTTTGGCCATTGAGTGATTTCGCCCATGAATTCGGGTACCTTTATGGAGGGCAAGTTCTTTTGAAACGTCGAGTTACTAAAACTGGACGTAGTTGATAAGGAGGGAACATTGAGCTTCTCAAAAGTGGCATTTGCTTGATAGTAATACTTTTGGGCATTAGATTTCATGACAGCCTCTGCTTGAGAAGGAAACCACATTGATATATTGGCCTCGTCATATAAGTCAACAATTTCATCCCATGTAGTTTCAAATTTAGAGAAGTACCTATCAAGGGCTCTAAACATACCCTTGAAAAGGTCAACACGAGTAGGGTCTTGAAGGGATGACAGGCCCTGATTGGAAATATTTTTCACTTCCGCATACGAAACTTCTAGTCTACGCTTGAATGGTTGGACTTCTTTAAGAAAGTCTGGAGGAACTTTGGTGCTACCCTCCTTAGGGTGTGTACCTGTTTCAGTGTCGTTAGGCATATTCAATTTTTATTGGACCATATAACCATGCTCTGCTACCAAAATGAGAGGGCTCGGTAATACAAAACTGGAATACAATAATAATATTCCCTTATTTTGCTGCCCTTACTAATAATAGAGTGGCCCAATAAATGAAATGCCAACACTTTATTCATAATCAATTTATTCAGTGGATCCAGTGAAATACAATGATTTGATTGTAGTTATATTGTCCAACTTGTAGGTATTTAGATTTAGTGCAAAAGACAATGGTAGGTTGAAAATATGATGAATGTTGAGAATGAAAATATGGAGGAATAACTGAATGAATTTAAATTTTTCTGCAAGTGGTTATGGATCGTTGATATAAATGTAGAAATTACCGCACTTCACTTGTTTCTTCGCGGGGCACACGGGATAGCTTGATGTCCCAAAGAGATGACGTGGTTTTGCAAGAGCAAGTGTATCTTGGGATAGTAAAGACGACTTGAACTTGCGATGACTTCGTCGTATTGAGCGTAAGAAACGTGGTTTTCGGCTAATTTACAGCGGTACGGCTTCGTCTCAGTTGGTAGAGGGGAACTGATCGCCACAGAAAACCCTACTATACTACGTATCGCCACATTCTGATCGCCACAGAAAACCCTACTATACTGATCGCCATGTCGCTCGCGAAAGACGACGGCGATACTCGCGAGAGAGAGGGAGTGAGATGGGGGGGGGGGGACCTGACGACGATGAAACCCGAGTCGATTGGCGATCTTGCCCGAGTGGGACTTAGCAATCTGCGTTAACAACCTCCACACATTAATTTTTTATTAAATTCATATACGACCTGAAGCCTAATTTCCATGTGTCCTTCGAATTTCAACTTGTTTGGATTGTAATATAATAAAGACAACAGGATGGTTATAAGGAATTGAGTACAGACAGACAAGAAATCCAATTAAATATTAGTTCCTTGACATAGAAAAAGCGCAACATGCAGGTGGACGTGTGTAGGTCAGAAGACAAAATGTTTTTGGCTTCTCCAAAAATGCATGGCTCCACTATGTCATTTTTTGTAGTGAGACTAAAAAATGAAATAATAAAACCTCATTTCAGGTATGTTACCTGCTGGATGATACTCTGTAACACGAAAACTTTGGATGATCTATGAGGCGACAAGCTCGACGAGGACCAGTCCATCAAAACCAAAATATCAGCGTCTGATCGTTTGTCCCAAAGTGCTTTATCAGGACCAGCCAATTTCATTCCTAAAGTTCTAGCACTCTGACTGCAGAAGAAAAAATCATGTAAAAGGAACACGTCCAAAAACACGCGTCTGTCTGAAGGTAAAAGTCACCAAGTGATATTTTGTAATTTTTCAGGAGAGCCAAAAAACCTCAATAAACTTGAGTTTTACCTCTCCTTTTTTTTCTTAGTGCGCTTTATGATTTTTACTTCTGTTTAGTTTCGTTTAGAAAATTGACGGCGGTTACAGCGTTCATACCATGGACACAAATCAACAATATAGACATCCCGTTGGTAGTAAGTCAAAATGCATTTGGTGACTTTTACCTTCACACAGACGCACGGTTGTATGGTCATATAAATATTATTTTATAATCCAATGATTGGGTATAACTGAGTTTTCGTCAGGGCAGGTTCGTTAAACAGGGTTATCCCCAGCCAAACTAGACCCACTTTGAAGCTGGTGTGAGCATAATATCATATTATGATTTGTTGGGCCATTCAACAAACTCGAGTGTCAGATAAGAAAATATGGTTACTCCCTGGCATTCGAGATTTTGCAACAGTTGAGCAACCTTACATGGTTTTAAACCCCGGAAACATTTATTTTTCATCGTCAGACCAATTGTCAAGATCTCTAGTTAAATTTACAAACCAGAATAGCTCAAGTGATATCTTGGGTTTCTGAATGACAACCTTCCTCAGATTCGGGTGTGATGTTTCAATATTAAACGTTCCTAGAACCTAATGTCACTATTAAGATAAATAAATAAAAATACTGGAGTGTTATATCGAACTATTCAAGGAGATACTGCAATTCAATTATAATATCCATAGTTACCACTCCACAAACCGTTTCTGCTCCCGTAACTGGAGCCATTTCAAGGCTACTCTGAACGGATACTTGAATTCCATTCCATAACCTGGATTTCATTAGGTGTTTCAATGACAATAACAAGTTTCTCGTTGTGTTCCCATTCTAAGGGTTGATTTCAAGTTACGCTCGCCCAAGCAACATTATTCTGACGATATTGGGAGCTGGAGGTGGGATTTCGGAACTCTACCATCGCACAGTGGTCGTGAATTTAAATGTAGCTGACTAAAACCTCTACTGCGCTTATTATAAAATATTTGTTGATAAAACCTCTGATTTCCTACAGGTTTTTTGATGGTGGTCCTGTCAGAATTGAGGTAGACCCAACCGCAAAGGAGATATTACGAGGAAGAGAAGTTATAATGAGTAATGGAGATAGTGCTGAGGAACGTGTTATTTACTTTTTCTTCTAGTAATACATCCTTAATGTCACATGTAACATCACAGTTCTAAATTACTGACGCCAAAATCATCATCATTATCAAATTGGTCGCTGTCACCATCATCGCTGGAATTGGCCATTTCCCCTGGATCCGTAAGCGGTGCCTTGACTTCTTTAGGCAATTTCGTCTTGTCCTCAGGAGGGGGAAGATGTCCCATGCTGGAGATGAGAGGATCTGTCGAGATGAGAATTCTTTTAAATACATCCGTGTTTGTCGCAGTTCTAGAAATATTTCTAGAATGATTTTCCCTGAATCTTTTGAAAAATTTGTGCTGAATCAGGATTTTATGGATAGTTCCTGGCACTGGATACCAGTGATAAAGTCTAACATAGAGCTTGGCAGTCTCAGAGGGGTGTTGTCCTATTAAGAAGTATTTGAATGATAAAGCTAACCACGTTACAATTAGCTTTATTGAACAAAATAGAAAGATGAGACCGAATAAATTGTTAGAAATAATGTTTAGTGTAGAAATAATCAGAAAGGTAGGAAGAGGCGTCAACGTTGACATGGTAAAGTACTGTCATGTTAACGCCACTATGTAGTTGGCTAGTTCACCACATGTCCAAAACTAGTTGTGTTGATAAGCCGTCCACAGGCAAGAGTTTTTAGAATCACTCCTAATCGTCGAATTCGCGTCTCACCCACTCCAGTTATGTGAGAGCAGGTCATGGGAGCGACGAAAAATCCCCTCGCTGTATTCCCATCATTAGTGTTTCCTTCGCCTTGCTTAGGTGTATTGTTGAAAATAATCATGAGGTCGGGCTGCAGCTAGTGGTGGATTCATCGGTTATTATTAGTATCCATTTTTTCGAGTATGTCGATGGGGAGTCATCTGATATGATTTGCTTTCTTGGCTCTTAGTTACCAATTTTGTGTTGGATTCAGGACATGGGTGATTGTGATTGTGACATTGTGATTTCGATCGGCATTTTCAGTTTTTTCAATTAAAAAAGAATCAAGCAATTGAGAGTGTCGAATTTTATTTTGACTTATCCCTACATGTATCTAGGAGAAGTCCTGTCAGTGATCTGAAATCGCTGATGACTTTTCTTTTTCTTCGTCTCGATGATGAGTTTCTCATTTAGCTTTGCCATCCATTTTTTTAACATCCAGCCGATAAGAAATGTGTAGAATGTACTCCATTAATCTTATGTGAGCGTGAAGAGGTGAGAGCCCCCATGAGACGGTTACTTCATTTATTTTCCTGGTCTCTAGTGAATTCATGGTTTTTGGAGTAGCGCCACAAATGTTAGATTTCTGAGTGCTGCGATTTGAAACCAGGCGTTGCACACTTTTCCATCGACCATAGTCAGAAGAAACGTAGAGGTTATACCCCGCACGTCTTCCCGCACACGTCAACTTTGGTTGGGACAAGTTGAGAAATTTGGCTCTCAATATCAGAAATTTCTTTGACTGTTTCATCAGTGGATTCCTTAACAAATCGTGTTCTTATGGAGCGGCAAAATCTAGGAGATGAGGTTCGAGGGTTTTGCCACAGTATAATTCGATTTTCCTCCTTTTCACTTACCGTGCACAATTGCAAAGGAACGAATGCTGACGCACGAAAGCTAGAGTCATCTACGTTGGCGTCGCAGCGCTGTTTGTAACGAGGCAGACCTCCATATCCATCACATGATTCACATCGCCATTTCACGATGTAGGTACTGAAGTTCAATCACACTGTTTATGAGAATAGTTCTTCGTTTGGAATCATAAAAACCGTTTTTGTGAAATCAACGTTGTTCTGGAGTCTGATATTAGCACAAACGGTATCAACTTCAATGCCTGGAGGATAACATGACTTTTTGGGTTAAAAGACTGCACGATATGAAGGGTACAGTTTGCCTTTTTTTGTTAAAGCACTTTTTCGAATCAATGAATATTGAAATTCGGTCAACTGAAGTGAGACGAAAAGCAATAATGGTTCCTCTGGAGAAAAACCATTGGAATCGACCAAAGAAACAACTTTTTTACCCCCCCCCCCCCCCCTCAAAATTTGTTGGTTTATTTCCCGACGTAATTGTTTCGTTATCATTTTCCCCGCGACTATTGTTCACGTTTCAAGATACGTAGATTCAGAAAATCGAATTAAAAAAATCCGTCCGTCCGCCGTACGCGGCACTTTGCCCAGTTAGCGTTGAGCTAAAATGACGAATTTTTTTTAAAGGTTTCCTCGTAAAGGATCTTTATGCTTCGTTCGGGAGAACGAGTGGTTGTAACCACTGTTTTTCCAATAATATTATGATCATATTATGATCTGACAGTTGGATCTTCGTTTTGTTGGTCAGAATAGACTAAATGGGGGTAACTATTCAAGATTTGAAATGATCTCACTACCATGCTCAGTTAGGATGTCAAAGAGGCTTCAAAGAGCTCCTCGTATGTAATGACATGGTGTTTCTGAGGACAAAAACATGATTACTCTAAGACAGGACAAACTAGGAAATAGCATCAATTTATACGGAGTTCACCACCTCCTGTTAAGGTTCGAGATACCGCTAACTCTGAGTAAACAAAAAACTGAGTTTCACCACTTCGAGTTAGTCTTAATCCTAGGATTACCGAGGAGCCTAACTCCCAGATTTTGATCCGTACTCATCCTCGTGTTGAGCATTGACAACGAGTGTTACCGTGGGTGTATTGAATTTTTTTGTTTTGTCTCGTTGTGTGTTGTCTGTTGTATTTGCGTTTCTCTGTGTCGTTCGTTCTGATTGAAAAATTTCGTGAATGGCATACCGTCGACTTACATTCGAAGATGAGGAGGAATTTCGGGTATATCGGTCGATTTTCCGGAGTCGGAGGTCTGGTAAAAATCGAGTAGGGATGGTCGAGCTTGGTCGTGAACTGCAGCAGCGCTTCCTAGCGGTGTGATAAGGAAACTTACACGGGCGTTGTCATGTGATATCGCATACTTGAGATAACAGTAGTTTAAAAAACTCTGCAAATTCTTGACACAACGGTTCATTATCTTCTTTGTACAGATCACCCTTCTGTCTAGATCACTAGGTCTAAATGTCTAGATCCTAAATGTTAGATTAATTATTATTATCAATTATCACTAATTATTAACAATTTTATCAAGTACCTAGTGAAAATTATTATAATTTATTGTTAGGTATTAATAATTCGTATTTATTATTAATAACAATTATTATTAATTATGATTAATTAATACGATATAATTCTGGGGTTTTTAATACTACGTCGGTAATAATTTTTCTATAAAAGAAGTACCTACCTACCAACAAACATTCGAAATTACCTTCATTTCCGTAGCACGAAACGCACCTCAGAACAACAAACTCGACATCACTTAAGCCATATGATGTTCCAAAGAGCTTGTTAGTATGAAAATGGACCTGTATTTCAACAGTTTGATTCACGATCGTGTTGTGAGGCACAATCTTTGAGCCGTCATTGTGAACGAACGGCTGGTCGTACAAAGCTGCTGATGGTCTTAAAAAATTTTACGGAACAAACTCTATCTAAATATGAAATAAAAAACATACCGTTCAATATGAATTTTTCGAGATATGAGATTTTCAAATTTTCAAAATTCGTTTTGAACCCCTTCCCCTTGACCTAGGGTTATGAAAAGTTTCGAGGATCATTGTGAGGCTGGTCCAAACCCAGAAACCAAATTTAGTAATTTTAGCTCAACGTTAACTGGGCAAAGTGGCGCGGACGGCGTACGGCGCACAGTGGGGCAAACGTGGAAAAAAATCGATTTTCCAAAAGTGTTATTTTTCTAATTTACCTTATTTTTCCCACAGTAAATTAGTTTTAGAACTCAAAAATAACAGCCGTTTATCCTATTAAAAAAATTATAAACCTGTAGGTTACGTCCAATGTTGAAATTTAGTGGAAATACGTAAATGTATGAGTTGTTTTAAACCATACGCTGACGCTCAGATGAAATTTTTTCAATGATCCTTCCATGTTTTTGTGATGAAATCTTACCCAAAAGAAGTGGAAATGCATTGATTAGGGGGACGAAAGGGTTTCGGAACTATTTCGACGAATAAAACATCCAATTTTGGCGGTAATTGATATTCAGCTAAAGTTTTAAATATGAGCTACATTCGGCGAAGTTGGGCCGTTAATTTTGGTCAACAGTACACAGTACGAGGTTCAACTTCCCGGTGGAAACGTGTCCGAATCCGACCGAATCCGGCTTCCAGAGCTTTTTCAAGTGGGATGGCCACAGTTCAAAAACACCCAAGTGATCGACTAGAGTTTCCTTTGACTGGACGCATGTGTAAAGGCAACTGTTTTTACTTCGCTCTCTCAATCCTCGTTTCAAAGGACAACAATAGAGTGTCATAATATATTATCATGCCAGCGATTCGAGGAGTCCCTTGATTGCGAACAGTGCAATGTCGTATCTTATTTCGGTGGGTCGTTCTGTTTTGACTGAATTACTTTTCGATGGAAATGAAAGTTTTGACGTATTTTTGGAGAAACAGTATCCTCATTTAAGTGAAAATGAGGTTCATTGTATCCTCAGAAATTACCAAAAGACATTTTTGCCGCAGTTTAATTCACGATATCGTGCGGTATTCCACAAAAAAGACTTTTTCCGAAGTAAGTATAGTTACTGGTTGGACGGTGTTTTTCAAGTGGATACTTTGATTTTCGCAGTTTGGTCGTTTCATTTCTTTATATATTCGTTTATCATTGTGATAATGAATAAAATGTCTGCTTTTTGTAAATTTATGGTTTTATTTATTTTTTCATGCATTAAATGTGATTTTTTTTCAAATTGATAACAAACCTAATTTGAAACATGAGCTGGACGCCCTATAACTCCAAAAAAAGCATAATTAAAAGAGTTTCAACCTTTCGACTAAATATATTACAAACTATCTCAAGCTTATACGAAAAATGTGGTTTACATTAGATGGTTTCTTACGTTTATTGACCAAAACTCAGGGAAGGCTTGATTTGCGACCCATTGTTTATAGGACCTTTTTTATTCAGCATAAAATTTCCTATAAGAAGCATTTATCAGCGATATTTGTTTCCAAAATAATGCTTTTTTGCCCCACTGTGCGGCGGACGGACGGATTTTTTTTTATTCGATTTTCGGAATCTACGTATCTTGAAACGTAAACCAAAAAATTTTTTTCTTTGGGCGATTCCAATGGTTCATTATCGTAGATAATAAACCAAAAAGCAGATCTAGTACTACATTCATCCGCTCGGAGCGCTGTAACCACGATTTCACTTTGAAACTCGACGGTCATCGAAGGGGGCGTTCATGGTTCAGTCCGTTTGCGACCAGCTCGATTGCGACGATCTCGACAGTCGACTCAAACCATGAATACCCCTAGTAAAGACATAAAATGTCAAAAACTCGGCGCTTCCGCGACGTTTGCGACATTCTCGATCTCGAACGACCAAACCATGAATACCCCTACTCTGGCACATAACTCGAAAAACGTTACACAAAACGCCGTCCGCGCAAGTATCTCAAGTATGCGATATCACATGACAACGCCCGTGTAAGTTTCCTTATCACACCGCTAGGAAGCGCTGCTGCAGTTCACGACCAAGCTCGACCATCCCTACTCGATTTTTACCAGACCTCCGACTCCGGAAAATCCCAAGTCGAGAATCCCAAGCCGCGCATGCGCACTCATCCCGTTTCCCATGGCAACCGCGACGTTTGCGACATTCTCGATCTCGAACGACCAAACCATGAATACCCCTACTCTGGCACATAACTCGAAAAACGTTACACAAAAAAACACGGCGCTTCGCGCCTCGCCAGGGGGGCAAGCCCCCCTGGACCCCCCGGATCTTTTCTCTTCTATACTTTGTATAGAACGAGGTATTTGCTATGCAAAACATGAATAATGTTTTTGCGTCCCGTTTCCCCTTTTCCTTATTTACAGCGGTTTTGGCAGTATATAATTTATGCATAAATTAAAGGCTTTCCAACGAATGGAGAACGATTTTTGTCCTTTGAAAACTAAAGAAGTTTCATTTCCCTAGAAACGGCTCGGTTGTACGTGAAAATCATTAAAAATCTTCGTGACATAATTTCGTGACTTAAACTTCGTTACGCTTTTCAACTCTGGTAGGCCACCGCAAAAACATTATTCATTAAAACAGGGGGGTAACAACTTTTGAGACACCCTGTAGAGACAACAAAACTGAATTGATATTAATATATCAAAAAATAGAGCCTGGAGCATCCAAGCTGTACATGGCTCTCAGAGACCTGGCCACCTGTTCGTATCTGTCAGCCAACAACATCGCCGGTGTTGCTTTTGTTCTCCAAGTTTATAGAGCTATCGCAAGGCTGAGGCCAAGATTCATCTCATTTCATACAACTGCTGATGACTGCAAGCTTAGCTGTAGCTGCTGAGTTTTATGATCGATGCAGTGACAGGATATAAGCGTCACACGAAATCGTCACGAAAATTTCTGATGATTTTCGCTTACAACCGATTCGTTGCTACGGAACTTTACGGAAAAAAAACTACGATGATTTTCGCTTACAACCGATTCGTTACTACGGAACTTTATCTTCCCCAGTTATCATCGTACAAAAATCGTTCACCACTCGTTGGATAGCTCTCGATTTACCTAACCATATTACGTTAACCACTGCGGAGTGCGTGGCCGACAAGCTGCGGTATGAGCGTGATTGTTTAAATAATTGTTTACTCACAGGTGATCATTCTCAATAATTTATATTGTCAACACGAATGCAAGCTTCATATAAGTTTCTGCAAAGACATAAAATGTCCCAATGTGTTGCAGACTCGTATGCAAGCATTTAGTTTAATTTCGAAGGGCGACAACCGAGTGAGAGGTTTCAGAAATTTCTTTTTTGTCGTGGTTCAGACGTCGTTCAGACAACACCTCCCCGAGTTGACAGTAAGTAAACAAGGCGCTCGACTCTCGGGCGTATTGCGTAACTGTGCCGGATTTTGGAATCGCGGAATGTGGCCACATGATGGATGAAGAAAACGTCGCAATATCTCAGGTAACTTATAAAACCCAAGAGGCGTTAAACAATATAGTTCCTGTTGACCCCGTGTTCAAGGAAAAGGCCATCCAATATAGGAACACAGTGGCTGATTTATGCTAGACCAAGCACGAGCTGACATAGTAAGCCTTCATAACGATAATGCTGAGGTCAGGAGGGAACAAGATGCCCTCAAAACCCAATTTCAGAGCTAATGCGGGTCGACCTGATGGCCGGCAATGCGCATGCACGAGGACTTTGATGAATTTCTCAATTGCTTTGTGGTTTCCTTGCTGGCGCTCTCATCATCTCAAAAATAGAAAAAACATCCCCTAAACAACAGATCACATTACAGTTGGACAGATAGATTAGTTAGACAGAGAGGCGCATAAATTAAGTTGACGGGGCATAAGATGATAAGGGAAACAACGCTACCCTCTACCGGACGCCAGGGGATATCGGTCGAGTTCGGACACCCTCGAGCCGAAAGCATTGTGCATGTCTCCGCATAGACTTTTCTTCTCATCTCAAGGTGAAATGGAATCTCTCGTAACTCGGAGATACCCTTAACACCGAGAGTTAGCTAACACGCGCTTTAACTTTCACTTGGTGAAATCCACCATTATTGATCACATCTGTGCCAGAAATATAACATTCCCGTTCATTTCCTTAAAAAAATGCTACCTACAAGCTATGCAGCACTTCTTGAGTCATATCTTGCTGATCGATACTTTCGAGTTAAACATGATGACACTTTTTCAGAACCCAAAAAGATCCAGGCAGGTTTGCCTCAAGGCAGCGTATTGGGACCCCTACTTTACCTGCTATATACCAGCGACTTGCCAGAAATTGAAGAAAACACAACTGCCACTTTTGCGGATGATACTGCAGTCCTGGCAATCGGGGAAACCAATAACGAATCAGTAAATAAACTAAACCGATCCATCTCTCGCATTCACACCTGGAAAACCAAATGGAGAATCAGACTAGATGAGGCAAAATCAGTGCACGTTGACTTCACTAATAAGAAATGCAACTATGTGCCTGCTTACCTCAATGGCCAGGCAATCCCACATGCTAACCAAGCAAAATATCTTGGAATGACACTTGATGCCAAACTGAGATGGAAAGAGCATGTAAAGAAGAAAAAAACCGAGCTCACAGTGTCCAGGACTTGTAGCTTTCTTGTTGTGTGCCCTGCTGTTGTTGTTTGTGATTGGTGCAGTGTTTAGTCGTGCAGTGTATGACCCATGGGTCCACCCAGGACATCAACAAATATCAGCCGATGATGGCCTTGAGTCGCCGGTTCCTGCCCAAATTGGTTTCCGCTATCTCCAGCCAATACCAGCCAACACCAGTCTGGTGAAGATTTCCCCACCACTACAAAATTTTCTAGCTGAAGCTGCCCAGAGCAGTCAGTCCTGTTCAACGTATTGTAAGCGCTGCACAACCATTCCCACCCCCCTCTATTGTATACCGGAGCTCCGTGTGCCACACGTTTTACGAAACGAGGCATTTTCGCGAAATCGTGTTGTCGACGAATTTCTACCCAGAAGCGCCCGCATTTCGCTTCTTCCGCGTCTACCGTTTTTTCCCGCATCCACTATCGGGTACGATCTAGGTGACGTCTCGGGATAAATTTGGATTCTTCACCGTCAACGTGGTGGTACAGTAACTGCCCTTGGATCTACGGTCACCATATTCAACAGTCAAGGTCAGATGGCACCAATACAGACATTACCTTCATACAAAGACGATATAATCAAAAGCTACGGCCACATTAGTAACATTTTTCCAGATCTCCGTGTGCAAATAAATTAGTTCATACTAGATTGTCTCAATTTTTATCTTTAAATCCCGCAAGGTAGATACTCACATAAAACATTCTCGCATCAATAAGGTGTATTATTGTACGCAATTTACATCGTTCCCTACGTACACACAGTAAAATTCAGAAAAATGTACTGGCTTATGGAGTTATGGTGCACAATTGTGGGGATGCACTGCACCTAGCAATCGCAACATTATTCAGCGCTTCCAGAATAATGTTCTGCGTTCATGCACAGATGCATACAGATACTTTCGTAACGACCGATTGCACTACGAGCTTCAAGTGGAATCGGTCAATGAGGTCATACGCAACCAAGCCATCAACAAGCCGTCAATAAGGCTACAAGATCGCGTCAACGAGGATGTTGTCCAACTCTTAGACACAAATGATCTACTCCGAAGATTGAAACGTACCAAACCGCATGAGCTAGCTCAACTAATGTGAAAACGTCTGAACAATATAAGACTAAGTGATGTACCTACTTTAGTTTTGAACATTTAATTTAGAATTCAACATACGAATATTGCTTATAAGTTTACTTTTACTCGTATATATACTTGACGCAATGAAATACATATAGCGATGATGTTGAGGGATGTCGAGGGTCGGTCAAATGAAAAATGATTTATGTGCCAAATATACAGGGTGGATGGGGATCAGTGTGAAAATTTTTTTTGGGTAAAACTACATCGAAATTGGAGTAGAATGCCGCCAGAGTGGGGGTCCTATCTCAATCCATTGGATAGTTATGATTTTTTTAGTGTTTTCACGGTCAACTCCGACCTCACGTCATGAAATCGAGTTTTCTGAAACACTGAAGCGTCCATTTTAATTTTATTTATTACATTTTCGGATTCAGCATTAAATTTCCCATAAGATAAACATAATTTCAACCCTATAAAATTTCTAAAACTCTGTTCATAATCGCAGTGAAAGAGAAAAATTTAAAAATTTGAGATTTTTCGATAAAATTCGAAACAGAGCCGATGTTCCAAAAATAGGCCCAGAAGTTGTCAAATCTCATAAAAACTTCCTCATTTCATGAGCTTTCCAACGGTATACTCAATGTCAGGATTACGACATTTTTTCTTGGGGAAATTAAGTTTCAAATACAAAAAAACAAGGTGGGGGCATCATTCTTGGTAGGGAAGGGGGTGCAAGGAGTTAACTCACGTCCTCATTTCCTCCAGCTCCTGGACGTTGAGCTTTACGAATAAACACTGAGGGAGTACGCAGAAATGCATTATGTCTACGGCTTGTGTAATGGAAACGCACTTGCAGCGCAAAGGGAGTACCGAACTCGATACCCAGATAGGCGTTGCCCCAGTCACGCAGTGTTCACGAGACTGCACCAGCGTTTATTAAACACAGGCTCAGTAATGCGATCGCGAACGGAAGATGCACCAACCGTTGCAGACTTTGGTGTTGAAGAATTTATTCTTGATCGTGTTTTGGCTGACCCCACTATCAGCGCTCGAGAAATATCAATGCTTCTCATTGGTATGTACCTACTCAAGGTTCTACATAAAGAAAACTTCCACCCGTATCATTTAACACAAGTGCAAGCATTAGAAGAGACCGATTTCGCCTATCTGGGTATCGAGTTCGGTACTCCCTTTGCGCTGCAAGTGCGTTCCATTACACAAGCCGTAGACATAATGTATTTCTGCGTACTCCCGAACACTAAACTCAGCCATGGTTAAACGTCTACTGTTCCCAAAACGGCCAAATGTATTCATTTCTGTTTGAACAAGTGTAGCCAGATCAGTGTTTATTCGTAAAGCTCAACGTCCAGGAGCTGGAGGAAATGAGGACGTGAGTTAACTCCTTGCACCCCCTTCCCTACCAAGAATGACGCCCCCACCTTGTTTTTTTGTATTTGAAACTTAATTTCTCCAAGAAAAAATGTCGTAATCCTGAAATTGAGTATACCGTTGGAAAGCTCATGAAATGAGGAAGTTTTTATGAGATTTGACAACTTCTGGGCCTATTTTTGGAACATCGGCTCTGTTACGAATTTTATCGAAAAATCTCAAATTTTTAAATTTTTCTCTTTCACTGCGAAATTTCATAGGATTGAAATTATGTTTATCTTATAGGAAATTTAATGCTGAATCCGAAAATGTATAATACAATTAAAATGGACGCTTCAGTGTTCCAGAAAACTCGATTTCATGACGTGAGGTCGGAGTTGACCGTGAAAACACTAAAAAAATCATAACTATCCAATGGATTGAGATAGGACCCCCACTCTGGCGGCATTCTACTCCATTTTCGATGTAGTTTTACCCGAAAAAAATTTTCACACTGATCCCCATCCACCCTGTATATAGCACTTTGCAATCATTTTAATAAAATTTATTAAATATTTAATATTTTTCAAGTCTTTAACTGCCTCACAGATGAGCTAAAAAAAGAAAATAATAATAATATGGGTGATGCAGTTACCAGTGCAAGATGACTATGATTATGCTCATTATGCCAGGGCGAGACGATAGTACCTATTTGAATTAGCTCCACTTTGAAGTGATGAGGTAAAACGACAGGAAGGGAAGCAATAACGTGAAGCTCATGTTTTTTGTACGTGCCAAACGCAGTTTGTAGGACCTTAAACTCGGCTAATTTGGTCCGTTTTTCTTTACCTATTAGCTGTTGTTTACCTATTACCACTGCCGATGAAAAATACAATAGCACTTTGTTTCAGTTTTGGTCAGCTTGATTTGAATTCCGGACCACTGTGCATCGCTGCCAAGGTGAAAAGTGTGTAACAGTGACATGTTTTGTTGTAACCTCTGGTTGCTTGAACATTTCCCAACTAATTTAGAAAATTCCAGTCCAGCTCATCGAAACCAATACTACCTACAATACAACTTTACTTGGGTATATCTTTTTCAAATAATTGTAAGCGTGCTGAGCATTGAATATTCATTATTCCCAATCAAATAGTAATGGCATTTGCAACAAAGTGTCCCCTATGTATTCCACACCGTACAATTACTACCTACTAAATATAATCGCCAATTAAAATAATTTACAGTCATGCAGCATGGCTATAAGAGCGAATTTTTGAAGAAAACAACTGGTTATATTATGTAAAATGTGTCCATTTTACTGGTTTTATAATAAATGTTCTCTCGATTTTTTGACATGAAAATGTCTTTGCTCTGGCCTCCCCTCGATGTTGTGACATCCACCTTTTGGCATGATTTTCACGTAGGTACAACCAATCCGTAAATAAGTAATTGAAACTCCGTCTGTGTGCATCCCGCGGTAATCGTTCACCGCTCGTTGGAATCGTCAGATTTTATAGAATAGTTTAATGTTGAATAGACGCACGTACCTTCAGTGGCAGATGAGCTGTACAGGATGAAAAAATAGGGTAAACAATGTAGTCAGCAACACAATTACAAGTTTCAGATTTGTCTTTGTTTTGTCATGTCAAAACCTACAAATGAGGTGTGACTTGTCAAACTGTTTAAGTTTTGGAATTTATGGGTAATTTTTACCCCTTAAAGTTCCCCCTAAACCCCTTTTAGAGTGGCCCGATTCTGCCCATCTACGAGCCTTTCGATTGCCAAGATAGATTTTCTTGTGTGCAAATTTGAACTTTGTATCCCAATTCTATCGAGAGTTATAATATAATATTATATATTATAACTCTCGATAGAATATTATTATACATATAACTCTCGATATAATTGGGATAATAAGTTTAAATTTACACAAAAAAAATATTATATCGATAGTGAATTCGCCAGAGCCTTCTGTTCTATCAGAAAAGCTCAAAACCTTATTTTCGAAAATCCTTATTCTCGATAGAATATTATTATACATATAACTCTCGATATAATTGGGATAATAAGTTTAAATTTACACACAAAAAAATATTATATTGATAGTGAATTCGCAAGAGCCTTCTGTTCTATCAGAAAAGCTCAAAATCTTATTTTCGAAAATAAGGTTTGAGCTTTTCTGATAGAACAGAAGGCTCTTGATCCACAAGTGTAGCTAAATGTTGCCAAAATTCGATATTACCTTCACTGTGTGCCAGTAAAAAGCCTGTAAGTCTATAGCCGACCCCAATGTTTGTAAAAGCATGTAAGTTCTGAGGATTCGAGCCGTTGTAGGGAGAATTGTCATTGAAGGTAATTTTTCCCTTTTTGTTCGAATTTTTATCTTTTGAAGTAAAATAATGAACTAATGTTTTAAAAAGTTAGTTATTAGGCTATAATAGCGATTAATAAGCCATAGAAGAGATTGGACTAAGGCTTAGGTGGATTTGAGCGGCCGTGCGCTAAGACATACATGGTTTTACACATAATTGGGGAGACTGTAATAATATAATAAGAAATTCGAGTTTTAAAAATTTTGGACAGAGGGCTCCCTTTTCTTCAAAAATTCGCTAAAAGAACAGAACTGAGAGGGTGGAATTAGGGATTCCAGTCCCGTGAAAATGTTGCTCACCCAGAGCCAATTATTTCTTCAGGAATGTTGAGGAGGACGTGGAAGTCAATGTGGGACTCTTTAAAGTCATTGGCAGAGCGAACATCGAATATCAACAATAAATCCTTCTTCGTTCGATTTTTTATGAGTGCGAAGAGTTGATTGCATTCTATGAAACCTTTTTCCGCGGCAACGGAAGATGGGAGAGCTGGAACATAAATTAATAGAAGTGTACTGATTTACATTACGTTTTCGGCAATAACAATAATTTCACGGAAAACTGACGTTTGAGGAATCCCACCTGGCTTTGCTACTTTGTTGGATGCGTCAGAAATGTTATATGAATCAGGATGAACAACGTTCCCATCAGATGGCAACTGAGATGCTTTTCGACTAGCTTCATACCTGGAATGGAGAATTTCAAATGCAATATTCAATGCTGGAAATAACCAATCCCAATATTGAAATATAATGTGGATGATGAGTAACAGTCTACACTGGTACGGCATTCCTGCCAGTATATGGCATACAGGGTGTCTAGTGTAGCTATTTAACAAACTCAAGGAATCGATTTTGCAGGTAATTTGCAACAAAAAATGTCTCAGAGTTTTTTTCTTACTCAACTACTCGTAAAAATCCAATTTTAACTTTTAAGATTTTTTTCGTCTTCTCGACCTTGTCTCTGTAAAACGGACCTAATGTTGACACCAGTGAGCAGGAAAACAAACCCAAAAGTGTTAATTTTGTTAAAATTAGTTTATTACTATTAAAACGTCGACGTTTGAATACAAACTCAAATAAATGAAAGTAATTTTCTAGATTTTATACGTAAAAGGCTGTAGGGTAAAAATAATGATCTAAATATCGATTATATGTGGTACCACCGATGTTGAAGATATCGATTATTGTGAATATGTCGATTAGGGAGATCAAGTGAACCAGTCAGGAGGCTATAAATGATTTTATGTGAAAAACCGATACAAGATTAAAAACAGTGAAGTGCTCTCTTTTATTTAACTAACATCGACAACCAGTTCTAAATTTGAAACAAAAAAACAGCAACAAGGCGTTGGACAAACCAATGAAATAGGAGTTTCTTCAAAATGAAATTAATAGTAAACGAAAATGAAAATCTGGATAAAAATAATGTTGCCTGTGATGGGTTAGACGGTCGATTTGGAAGGTCGGAGCTGCTCGGAGGTTTTGGAGTCCACTCGCCAGCCGCAAGTGGCGATCTTTAATAGAAGATCGCTCCACAGCTTTCCGAATTAGACGGGAGGCCAGAAATTGGGTCGAAATTGTAGACGTGATGAAGGCGAAAAAGAAAAACTGCCTCGTCAATCTTGCAACGTGGTGGGGTAAAAATATTGCATTATTCCTGAGTTCCAGGTTTTACACAGGTGAGATCCAAAAAGCTCGTGGGAACACTCACCAATCCGTCAAGGTGTGGAGAATACCAAAGGGATGCTGGGACCCAAAGGTAAATTTGGCAGGTTTTTTTTTTTTTTTTTTTTTTTTTTTGAAGAAAGTTTATTGTTTGAGACCATTATATAATAATATACCTCATTGGATAGGTGTTCACTCATTCATTCTCATAATATTATCTGCAGACATTAAAGAGATAGCCCTATGCTGCTTTCTGGACATAGGAGGTGCTTTTGACAACACCAACCATGATTCCATCGAGCGGGCAGCAAGGATGAGGGGCATCCCAAACCCCACCATTAACTGGTTGAAGGCTATGCTGGTAAGCCGTGTTATCACAACTGCACAAGGAAATGAGAGCACCACTGTAATGGCCAACAGAGGTTGCCCTCAAGGAGGGGTCATGTCCCCCCTTCTGTGGTTGTTGGTAGCAGATGAACTCCTAGCAATGCTGCAACAGTGTGGCTATGAGATTACTGCCTATGCGGATGATCTGTGCATCATCATTAGGGGCAGGTTCGATAGTACGCTATCAGAGCGACTTCAGAACGCTCTAAATATTATTGAAAGGTGGTGTCATAAGGAGGATCTGAATGTAAACCCTGACAAAACCACCATTGTTGCCTTCACCAACAGAAGGAAATACAATATTAAGGCTCCCAAACTCCGAGGTAAGAGCATCCCACTCTCAGGGGAGGTAAAATACTTGGGAGTCATGCTTGATCAGAAATTAAACTGGAACAAGCATCTAGACTATACCCTAAAAAGAGGCACAAAAGCAATGTGGAGCTGCCACAAAATGCTTGGGAAGACGTGGGGACTGGCACCAATGAGGGCCAACTGGGCTTATAAAGCCATTGTCAGACCCATGGTCACCTATGCCTCAACGGTATGGTGGCAGAAAACCTGTCAGGCAACGGCTGTGGAGAAACTTACAAAACTCCAAAGACAGGCCTGCCTTGGAATAACAGGGGCAATGAGAACCGCCCCTACTGCAGCACTAGAGGTTTTACTTGACCTCGAACCCCTCCATCTCCACATACAGAGGGTGGCCTACCTGGGGGCCATGAGGATGCTGCAAGCAGGAGCAATAAAACATCCTGCCAGGAAAAATAGCCATGCGTCCATCCTTGACTTTGTCAAGGTAGACCCAGTGGCTTCATCAATCTCTGACAAAATGCCAGAGAGGATGAATTTTGATCTTCCATTCAGAGTAATAATAAAAGATCGTGATTTCTGGAAAGGAGGCATGCCTCAATTAGAGCCAGGATCACTGCTGTGGTTCACAGATGGGTCAGTGATGGATGAAAAAGCAGGCCTGGGGATAAAAGGCCCCCGATTTAGCCTGTCTAAGCCCCTTGGGGCCTTGGCCACCATCTTTCAAGCAGAAACCCATGCAATAGATATTTGTGCCCAGGAGATCGCCAGGAAAAGACTAAAGGGCGCAAAGATCTATATTCTATCAGACAGCCAGGCAGCATTAAAGGCCATCTCGGCCTTCTCCATAAAATCAAAGCTCACCTGGAGCTGCCTAAACTCCCTCAAGATGGCTGCCCATGGCAACAAATTGACGCTGCTGTGGGTGCCGGGTCATGAGGGCATAGAAGGCAACGAAGAGGCGGATCGCCTCGCCAAACAGGCATCCATGTCAAACCCAACTGGACCAGAACCTTTCCTCGGCATCACAGAGAGCTTCATAGCCCGAGAAGTGGGGAAGTGGGTTGACAAGCAGAGAACAAAGCATTGGCAAAGCGCTCCAAAAATGAGACAAGCCAAGCAGTTCGTATGCTTTTCCAGAAGGAAAGCCAGGGCTCTCCTTTCCCTAGCCGGAAGGACATAAAGGCCGTTACAGGCCTCCTAACTGGCCACTGTCCAGTCAAGTACCACCTCAAAAAGATGGGAATATGCAGGACAGATGACTGTCGACTCTGTGACTGTGAGCCAGAGACAGCAGAACACATACTCTGCAACTGTCCAGCGCTTGCATACAAAAGATTTAAGCACCTTGGTAAGGGCATCCTCAGTCCCTCCGAGGTTGCAAAAATCGATGACAACAGCCTGCTCCACTTCATCCGGGAGGAGGCTGTAAACCGTCTCCTCACTACCAATGTTGTAGTGTAGGAACAGGGGTACAATGTCACAATAGACCCACTTCGAGGTCTACGTGACCAAAGGCATAAGCCTATCAAAGCCCCCAATAAAAAAAAAAAAATAAAAAAAAAAAATCTGCAGACATGGTTGCAGATAAATAATTAAAGTCTTTTCAGGCTGATAAGTTTATATAAATGCAAATATATTTAATATAAATATAAATAAAATATTATTTCACCAAGCAATGTCCATAATGTGTCGTGGTCGAGAGAGTCGTCTGATTGCCGGAGTTTGAAATCCTTCGTTAACCAAAGGGTTGTAATGGTCGGTGTTGCGTTGTATGAAGGAGTTGCAGCACTTGTTTGGAATTTCAATCGGCGGCTCTAGTTGGAGGTCATGATATATTGTTTCGTTCCTTACGAGAGGAGGGGCTTGTACAATCCAACGTTGTAAAATTTTATTTTGCTGCTGCTCTATCCTCCGGAATTCTGATCTGGAGCAGGTACCCCAAACGGCCAAAGCGTACGTCCAAATGGGTCGGATTGGTAGGTTTTTACGGCGAAATAATCGTAGAACCACCCGGATGCGGTGACCTGATGACACAAGTTTCTAGCATGGACTGACGCAATTCTTGAGTGTCCAATCAAGATTGCACTTTGAAGTTGCGATAAAGTCCCGTAACTAATTCCCGACTGTCCCCGTCGCACCGTTCACGCACACAAACAATACAACATAATAATAACACTATTGAACATACTGCCCATCAAATTTGCTCAGCAAATTTCATCATCACCATAAGGAAAAGGACAGGATTGATACGGCAAAGAGGGACCAAATTAACAACTGACCGCTTGTATATGCAATTTTTGGCTTTAACGGTTGCCACCCGAACTGCCCTTCCACACCTGGGTGGACCTCCAATACCTTGGCTAGAGGCCAGTGTAGTGGAAAGGAGTCTTGCTTAGAGAGGACTAAGTCCCCGGGCTCTAGATTTGCTGCAGTCTTGTACCACTTTGGTCTTTTAGCGAATTTTCGAAGAAAATGTAGCTATTGTTCTCGGTCCAAAATTTTTAAAACTCGAATTTTCGACCAATTTTCATACCAAAATCCGTTTCAGACCATCCTGAATCCACTGCGAAAAGACACCAAAAACTATATGTATATATATATTTATGTACTTATGTGTCATTCCAGACGATATCTATCGGATTGAGATAAAAAGTTCAAATTTGCACAAAAAATCTGTCTTGGCAATCGACAGGCTAAGTTCGTAGATAGGCAGAATCGGACCACTCTAAGGGAGGGTTTTGGGGAGTTCTAGGGGGGGGGGGGAATTCCTCATAAATTCCCAAAATTGAACATTTTGACAAGTGACACCTCATTTTAAAGGCTTGTTTATGTTGAACACGATGGTGGAATCAGAATTGCGATATCTCGTTTCGTTATCATTCTGGAGCACTTTGAAGATGAAGAAACGTGATTGTTACTTGATATTATCTTCATGGTTATTCTGCTCTAATCTGATGACGAAATGCGATATCGCAATTCTGACTTCACCGTCGTGTTTAGAGTTCAAATATCGAAAAGCTGAGGGGGGTTTGTAGTGTTGGGGGGGGGGGGGTCACGCGAAAAATGAATGTCCGACAAGTGACACCTCATTTTAAAGGTTTTTACACGTTGAATACGATCGTGAAGTCGGAATAATTCCAATTATTGCGATATCTTACTTCGCTCTCAAACTTTAGTATTTTGAAGATGAAGAAACGTGGTTGAACCTTGATATATTCTTCATGGTTAGTCTGCTCTAATCTGATGACGGAATGCGATTTCAGCGTTGAAATGTCCAAAAGCTAAGGGGGGTTTTGGTGCGTGCGGGAGGGGTCATCCGAAAAATGAAAGTCTGACAAGTGACACCTCATTTTAAAGGTTTTTACACGCTGAATACGATCGTCAGAATTGCGATACCTAATTTCGTTCGCAAACTTGAGTACTTTGAAGATGAAGAATACGTTCTTCATGGTTAATCTGCTCTAGTCTGATGACGGAATGCGATATCGCAATTCTGACTTTTCCGTTGTGTTCAGCGTTGTAATGTCCAAAAGCTTAGGAGGGTTTGGGGACGTTGGGGGGGGGGGGAGGTTCACCCATAAATTCCAAAAGTGAAAAGGTCAGTGACACCTCATTTTTAAGGGTTTTACACGCTGAATAAGATGGGGAAGTCAGAATTGCTATATCTTATTCCGCTCTCAAACTGGAGCACGTTGAAGATGAAGAAACGAGGTTGTTACTTGAGATGTTCTTCATGGACATCATGTTCTTTAATGAAGACGTTTTACATAAAACCAATTATTTCTTCCAAAATTCGCTCTTATAGACATGCTGCATGACTGTGGATTTTTTTGAAATGTTTGAAGAAACTCGTGACGCCACCTATTCCAGAATCGCTGACTCATTTTTGTTATCAGTTGCCATCGCGAAAGTCTGTTCTCCTTGACCTCCAGAAAAGATGGTTCGGGCATGGCAATCAATGGCCTGCCCACCAAGAAATGCCCAGGAGACAGATAGTCTATCTCACCTGGATCATTGGAAAGTGGACAAAGTGGTCGAGAGATCAATTGGGCTTCAATCTTTGCAAGGAGTGTTGCGAGTTCCTCAAATGTTAGCCTATGCTCACCAACTATGAGCCTGAGACGGGTTTTTACAGATTTCACGCCTGCCTGCCAAATCCCTTCCATACGAGGGGTTAACGGAGAGTTGAAATGCCAATTTATGTTGATCTTCATGGCTTGATCAATTATCCTGTCTTTGGTCTCGTGCTGTTTGAGCCATTCGAAGATTTCTTGGAGGTAGTTGGCAGCACCAAGGAAGTTGCTTCCATTGTCTGAATAAATATCACTTGGTATGCCTCTGCGGGCCACAAACCTCTCCAATGCAGCAAGGAAGGCCTCTGTTGTGAGCCTGGTAACTGCTTCAAGGTGCAAGGCCTTTGTGGACATAGAAACCCAAAGACATAGAAACCCAAAGACAAAGAAACCAAAGACCTTGGTAATGACAGGGTTGCGACGTGAGGACTCTTTGATGTAAAATGGACCTGCAAAATCTACTCCTACATGGGCAAAGGGGTGACCCCCGTTCACCCTGAAACTAGGGAAATCAGCCATTAGAGGAATGATGGTTTTAGCTTTTGATTTGTAGCACTTCAGGCAGTGGAAGCCTCTGGTGCTAATCAGACGTCGAATGCCAGGAACCCAGAATCTTCGTTGGATTATGGCCTGAAGTGTACTTGGTCCTGGATGCAAGTAAGCCATATGATAATAATCAACCATGAGAATGGTGAAGTGAGACATGTACGGGAGTAGCATAGGATGCTTCTCTTCAATAGACAAGGAAGAATGTTGGAGTCTGCCTCCTACTCTGATGATTCCCTGGTCGTCTACAAAGGGTCGAAGATTAGCATACTCTTCTTCCACTTTTTGGAAAGTGGTGTTTTGTAAGGAGTGATCACCTTTATGCAAAAACTAAAAGCTTCATCAAATTCAAACTTCTGCAACCTTCCAGTTCTCAACTTGGAGCTACAACAGCCAACGTGTTTGAGGTTGTATAGCCATCTACGAAGCCAAGCAAGTGAACGAATGAGACGAGTATATGAAGAAAAACGTCTCATCCAGTTGATCAAAGGATTGTCAATTGATGATACTATCAGGGTTAATGAACACTTCTTCATTTCAGGTAACTCAGCTAGTGGCACAAACGACGATGAGGGCCAATTCTGAATGTCCATGGACGACCATTGGGGGCCGTTCCACCAAAGATTGTTTGTGAGGAGCTGAGATGGAAGAAGACCCCGTGAAGCAGGATCACCAGGATTGTCGCTCGACTCTACAATGTAGAGTCTACATGGCGCCATGTTGAAGGAGACGTAAGTTCAACAACCTTCTCAACTCTGTTGGCAACAAACACCTTCAACTTATAGCTGGGTGTGTTCAACCAACTGAGCACGATGGCTGAATCAGAGAAGAAGACTGGAGGATCAAGGCGTTCTCTGAAGGGATTCAAAAGCTTGGAGACGGAATAATAAAGTTATGCTAGTAATAGAGCTGCACTAAGCTCTAATCGAGGGATAGTTGCAGTTTTAAGAGGTGCAAGTTTTGATTTCGCTGTAAGGAAATATGTCTCACTATTATCTGGAGATGTAACTCGCAAGTAGAGTACTGCAGCGTAGCCCTTAATTGAAGCATCAGCAAATCCTAACACTTGACATCTGGATTAAATTTGACATCTAGACAAATTTTGTCTAGAGTATGAAGGTATCAAGGAATTCTGAGCTGGAATAACAATGGAAGCTCGTGTACTACCTCCAGCCATGAATGTTTGATGTCGGAAGGAATGTCTTTGTCCCAATCTATGGATCTTTTCCAAAGTTCTTGTATGAATCCCTTCATATAAAGAGTGCATGGAGTAAGAAAACCGAGAGGATCACAAAGCCTTGCAATGGGCGATAAAATCCCTCTCTTGGTAAATATGGGTTGTGGCAACTTAATTGAGAAAAGGAATTCATCATTAGATGGATCCCACTGTAGGATACCAAATCAGTAGAGGCGTTGCTGGACACTTGCTGAAGAAGGACGGGTGCGTTGCTTGCCCAGTTACTGAGTTTGAGGCAACCTTTCTTCAAGAGACTAACCAGTTGTTGCTGACACTTGACTACCTCAGATACTGATGAAGCACCTGTGAGGATATCGTCTACGTAGATGTCCTCGGCTAAGGCTTTCATGGCAAGAGGAAACTCCTGACCATTATCCTTTACGAGTTGCTGAATGATCTGTTTGCTAGGTATGGTGCGCAGGCAAGTCCATATGTTACCGAGTTCAGTTCAAACTTCTGAACTTTACCATCGAGTGAATCCCTCCGGTATATGTGCTGCAATGTCCTGTCTTCTGGAGCCACAGAAATTTGCCTGAACATCTTCACAATATCAGTGGAGAAAACCACTGGATGTCGCCTGAAATTCAACAGAATTTCTCTGATTTTCTTTTGGAGCTTTGGACCAACAAGGAGATGATCGTTCAACGAACCTGAAGCAGAACTGGCACGAGCATCAAAGACCACTCTCAAGTTGATACCATCTGGAGCCTCTTTGACGACGCAGAGATGTGGAATGATGAGATGGGGAGTTGGTTAGAGACATGTGACCAAGTTCTTGATACTCCTTCATGAAGTCCACGTATTTCTCTCAGATGTCAGAACGTTGTATTAACTTCTTCTCGATATTGTAAAATCGACGAATTGCAAGGCCCAAGGCTGGTTGACCCGTCGCACCGTTCACGCACACAAACAATACAACATAATAACACTATTGAACACCTAACAGCCTCAAATTAATGTGTAAAATAAAAGTTGAGGATACCGTTGAAAAGAGCGTTAAATTTTCTATCTCCCTGATATACAATCCATTTTAAGGCAGTACTTATTGATGAAAAAATGGCCAAAGTCCAAAATGTGAAGATTTTTGTATAATCACCGTTTTTTCTTTAGTTGTTCTCTTTGTTATTACGAAGGTCATTCGGCGGGTACTCCTTAGGAAAAACTTGCCAGAATCTCAGCTTTCCAACGGTATAATTATTTTTTATTTTTTAGGGGGAACTGTTTTGAGAAATTTGAGTTTGTTTGCGTAAAAACGCGTATTTTCAGGCATATTTCAAGCACATTTTCACGCTGAATCGAATGGTGACGTACCCAGACCTCCGTAGCAACGAATTAAATAAGTTCTCAGTCGCAATATCTCCATTTTAGGGCGTAGAAAGTGTCAAGTCAACGGCATTACTTAGGAATTTTTTTATTTTTGAGGGAGGGCCTTCATAAAATAAAATTACATGAACTGTTCAAAATGTCCCCCGTTCTCTGGGACTCATCTGGGACTCATTCGCTAGAACCATCGTGACCTTCATCGTGCGGTCGATTCCATTAGCAGACGAGCGACCCTCTGCATCCGCAAGAACGGGACATTTTGAACAATTCATGTAATTTTATTTTATGAAGGCCCACCCTCAAAAATAAAAAAGTTTCCTAAGTAATGCCGTTGACTTTCTACACCCTGAAATGGAGATATTGTGACTGAAAACTCATTTAATTCGTTGATAGGGAGGTCTGGGTACGTCACCGTTCGATTCAGCGTGAAAATGTGCTTGAAATATGCCTGAAAATGCACGTTTTTGTTCGAATTTTTCGCATTTTCTCAAAAACGTTTCCCCTAAAAAATAAAAAATAATTATACCGTTGGAAAGCTGAGATTTTGGGCAAGTTTTCCCCAAGGAGTGCCCGCCGAATGACCTCCGTAATAACAAAGCGAACAACAAAAGAAAAAACGGTTATTATAAGAAAATCTTCACATTTTGGACTTTGGCCATTTTTTCATCAATAAGTAGGTACTGACTAAAAAAAATCATATTATATAATATTTCACTCTCTTTCACGCTCTTTCTAACGGTATTCTCAACCTTTATTTTACACATCAATTTAAGGGAGTTAGGTTCATTTTACAGGGACAAGGTCGAGAAGACGAAAAAATCTTAAAAGTGAAAAAAGTCGGATTTTTAGTTGAGTAAGAAAAAAACTCTACGAGGCATTTTTTGTTGCAAATTACCTGTATAATCGAGTACCTGAGTTTGTTACATAGTTACACTAGATATTTGAGAATTTTTGCAAACTTCTTGCTCAGAACTATGTGAGAGTTGTAGAATGAATAACTACAATTCATCGCCCATGGATCAAGAAGTGGCCCTTTATGAGCCCTCAATGAACATGTCCACACGTATTTGGGTAGCAAGATAATCGGATGGTTCACAAGCTCACCTTGCTTCCAAAGTTGTCTGCAGCTCTTGGTAGCGTATGAGAATCCCACTGGCCCTGGCATATTCTTCCTTCTTTTTTAACCACTTGGCGCGATTACTATTATCTTTCGGGATTTTAGAAAAGTAGTCAGTTACCACCATGTATCTGTGCAAAAACATAAACTCGAGTTCTTCGTCTTGGTCCTTCTTTGATTTTACCGAAGAACGGTGGAGTTTGTCCATCAGCTCAAGGCATCTGTGGACAAAACAGGAAGTTCGATTCGTCGGTATTGATGACTGTAGGCAATACCAAAGGTATTGTTGGCTGTAGGTCGTGTAGGTGAAAAGCGTGTGGTAAATTCTTAAGAGGGTCAAGTCAGCCAGCAAAACCAGTTCCTTCCCAACCACATAAGGGCACCTGCGCCAACGAGAGTTTTGATACATTCATAGGTATTGTATCGTACTGCCAATTCATCATGACACAGACAATCTTCTGATTCTACTCTCCCCGTCTAGGTTGGTGAGCCCTTACATCTTCCGTTAAGTCAATCCAGTGGCGGCTCTTCAGGGCAGGCAAGGTATGCACCGCCTACCCTGAAAAAAGAGAGATTTTTCTAGGTTTATTTTTTCTACAGAATGAATTCCTATTTTTCGTCCACAATTATTGTGCTTTGAAACAAAGCACAATGGCCCATGGTTCGCCTGACTTGACCTTGAAATGAGGTTTGTGAAACAGGACGGAGCTAAGCGTCTACTGGCTGAAAGGACCGTCGGGTAGGCGATGATGCGGTAGGAACACTCGTCACCTGACTGGAGAGTTTCTTCTTTTTCTGCAATCGATGATGGCGCTGACAGTCATGAAAGTACTAGGTCTAGCTATTTTTGTTCCCTTGTCTCCTCCCTTGCTTGTCTACTATCTCGTTCTCTTGTGTCCTCACAAGAGAACGAGATAGTAGACAAGCAAGGGAGGAGACAAGGGAACAAAAATAGCTAGACCTAGTACTTTCATGACTGTCAGCGCCATCATCGATTGCATCTTTTGCGTTATGTTGGTTGTTCGTATTTTGTCGCTTTGTTCGTAATTTCAGTTTATTAGGTGATACGGTGGTGTAGTTAGTTTGATTCTAGGGATAGCCTACTATGCTTCTAGTAATATCCATATTTTCGTATCACCTGTTTTTACTTTTCTTATCTCAACACGTGTGTCAAAACTGTTCTAATAAAAAAATACAATTTTACCAGCTATTTCAATCAGGTCTCTAACATCCCATAAAACCATAGTATAATAATATTATTATATTATGTATAATGTACTTGATCAGAAAAACTTACTTAGCATAGGTTGTTGATTTGGGTATCTGGTAGTTGCTCTTGTTGTAGAGACTTTCCATGTTTTCAGCGAAATGAAGATCCAGAGGCATGTCAGATGAGTTTCTGAACGGTTGCACACGTTAAAACTAGGCAAAAATTCTCCAAGAGCTAACGTTGCCCACGAATGATGAATGCCGAATGTCTAATTTATATCCCATAATTTGATTTGACGGTGTATTTGGCGATGTGCCTACACAACGTTATCATAAGGTTCGATAAATACAGATGTCAGATACACTTCAAACTAGTTGCGGAAAAGTGACTGCACTAACACAAATCTGTAAGCATTTACCAAAATATTATCAACAGATGATTTAATGGAAGTTAGGGAACGGGACATTAGATTAGGGAAGGGACATCGACGTTTTTGAAACATCGATGTTATCGATGTTATTCCTCGCAACATCGATATATTCCTGACAGATGACAAAAATTTTCTCTCAAGAGTGTAAGGAAGCCTTGATGGAAGTAAATTATATTAAGGTATGCTTAAGTTATACTTACATTATACTAAAATTAGTACCTATATTATACTTTTTCAT
The DNA here is from genome assembly GCA_963920205.1 of Stenodema calcarata. Taxonomy (NCBI): domain Eukaryota; kingdom Metazoa; phylum Arthropoda; class Insecta; order Hemiptera; family Miridae; genus Stenodema; species Stenodema calcarata. The sequence continues at coordinate 319,242 of OY986063.1, forward strand.
GATTTGGAGTTGTTTATTTTGGTTTTATAATAAATTGTATTACAATAGTAATATTGTATTTTTTCCAATATAAACTATTATTTCGAATATTCTTCTTCCTTGTTGCATTCTTGATGATTTCATACAATAAATTACTTAAATTTCCGTGTAAAAATCAATAATCGTAATTATTTAAATATCAATGTTAACATCGATGTTCTGCACTAGAGCCTTGAAAAAAACATTGAAAAAACATCGATGGTTGTATCAACGGTGTTTTACGTCCTGCGCTCGAGCGGAGGTTGGTAGGAGACGGCTGGGTAGGAAACTTGTTGGGAAAAGTATCGATACATATGTATACTTATCGATACATTTATCGATACTGACTAAGTCGTGGATACTATATTGGTACTAAATCGTGGATACTATAGTGGTGTTTAATTATCGATAGTTTTGGTTTCCGAGTCGATGGTTTTTCCAAAAACTATCGATAGTTTTAACACTAGTCCCTTTTCAAATGTATGATCAAATCTGGCCTTAGGTACTAATACAAGTAATCTGGCCTCTGTATTGTCATTAAATGACAAATTTTGTCGTCGTCTTTCATTAGTTTTTTAGTGAAGTGAAAGTATTCCTGATGAGTTCAGTACAAAAATTAGATGCTTATTGCTGAACAAAAATATAAATGTTCCTTGGTAACCAAAAGCGACTTATGGTTAGGGCACATGTCGATTTTTTGTTGTTTTTTATTTTATTGACCTCATTTTGGTTTATTATCTTCGATAATGAACCATTGGAATCGCCCAAAGAAATAATTTTTTTAACCCCCCCTCAAAATTTGTTGGTTTACGTTTCAAGATACGTAGATTCAGAAAATCGAATAAAAAAAAATCCGTCCGTCCGCCGTACGCCGTCCGCGGCACTTTGCCCAGTTAGCGTTGAGTTAAAATTACGAAATTTTTTTTATGTGTTTCGACCAACCCCACAATGGTCCTCGAAACTTTTCATAACCCTAGGTCAAGGGAAAGGGGTTCAAAACGTATTTTGAAAATTTGAAAATCTCATATCTCGAAAAATTCATATAGAACGGTATGTTTTTTATTTCATATTTAGATAGAGTTTGTTCCGTAGAATTTTTTAAGACCATCCGCAGCTTTGTACGACCAGCCGTTCGTTTACAATGACGGCTCAAAGATTGTGCCTCACAACACGATCGTGAATCAAACTGTTGAAATACAGGTCCATTTTCGCAAATTGAAATACCTGGTCAAAAACAGCGAAATTGTATTGGGCTGCCAGAAGTCTTATGGCTCAAGAGCCTAGACAATCGGCGTAGGGAAAAAAAAAAAAAAAAATTTCCATTTTCATACTAACAAGCTCTTTGGAACATCATATGGCTTAAGTGATGTCGAGTTTGTTGTTCTGAGGTGCGTTTCGTGCTACGGAAATGAAGGTAATTTCGAATGTTTGTTGGTAGGTACTTCTTTTATAGAAAAATTATTACCGACGTAGTATTAAAAACCTCAGAATTATATCGTATTAATTGATCATAATTAATAATAACTATTATTAATAGTAAATATGAATTATTAATACCTAACAATAAATTATAATAATTTTCACTAGGTACTTGATAAAATTGTTAATAATTAGTGATAATTGATATTAATAATTAATCTAACATTTAGGATCTAGACATTTAGACCTAGAGATCTAGACAGAAGGGTGATCTGTACAAAGAAGATAATGAACAGTTGTGTCAAGAATGAAAAGTTTCGAGGATCATTGTGGGGCTGGTCCAAACCCGGAAACCAAATTTTGTAATTTTAGCTCAACGCTAACTGGGCAAAGTGCCACGGACGGCGGACGGGGGACGGGGGACGGCGTACGGGTGACGGACGGATTTTTTTTTATTCGATTTTCTGAATCTACGTATCTTGAAACGTAAACCAACAAATTTTGAGGGGGGGTTAAAATTTTTTTTTCTTTGGGCGATTCCAATGGTTCATTATCGAAGATAATAAACCAAAATGAAAGTTTGACATGTGACACCTCATTTTAAAGGTTTTTACACGCTGAATTCGATCGTAAAGTCAGAATTGCGATACCTTATTTCGTTCGCAAACTCGAGTACTTTGAAGATGAAGAAACGTGGTTGTTACTTGAGATGTTCTTCATGGACATCATGTTCTTTAATGGAGACGTTTTACATAAAACCAATTGTTTCTCCGAAAATTCGCATTTAATGTCATGCTGCACTGGGGATTTTTTTTTTTTTTTTCATTTCTTTCAAGTATCAAAATGATGTGAGGTGTATTTGTCATGTGAACTTCCTTCTAAGAAAAACCACTGATAATGCGATCGATTAAACCAGAACAAGCTCAATCCCGTCATCGAAATCCTAGTTTTCAACGACGAAAAGTCAGACTTTAACACTTGAACTTTTAACCGTTCAACACCAACATCGACCAAGTCCGAATTGAGTCGTTGAGTCGTCCCATTCCGCAGACTGCTCTTCCCTAGGATAGCTGCAGCCGTTTCACGTCTCAATTGGTTTTCGGCGTTTATTTCAATACATATTCCCAAACTTGACCCGTTTAAAAAACGCAATTGGTTTAGATTTATAGTCATTGGTTTTTCTCGTTTGAAAGTTTCATAGGTATTTAAGAGTAGGTGCCTTAGGAAGCAGCACTCTAGCAGACGAATGGACGTAATCGAAGCAAAACCATGGAAACCTTGGTGTTGGGTGAGTGGAATATTGATGTGGCTAACTACCACAATCGAATAGTTTGTTTAAAGCTTGTTGTTGTTTTCGTACTGTTACTGAAGCAACCAGGACCTCTACAATATGATTCAGGATGTTAATTGAATTAACTATTACGAAGTGAAGTAGGTTCTAATATAATAATATTATAATAACATTATATTATAATATAATGGAATATGGATCATAATATTATGGAATATGTTGTGAGGATATGCTGAATATTCGTCTCTGCTTATCCTCGTCAAATCTCAGCTTAGCCTTGAAAAAATGTGCTCCATGGGGGCCACGTGGTCGGTGACATCCAGTTCTTAATTTATTTATCTTACTCCTCACAACTCTCTACAAATTACAATTAATCTATAAGTCGTAGATAGAAATTTCCTTTAAAATACCACTCATGCCCTCTTTTAATGGCATCGTTGTACAAACTCCCGTTTTTTAGGGCGATTCATGCCGAACAGGAGCAGCACCGTCAAGGCGAATGTCAGAATAGGTACTGGCCGCAATGTTCCCTTCCCACTTTCACACATTTAAGACTGTACTTTCGTGCAATGTGCTTGGAAAATTATGAAAAAAAATCATAGATGTTCTACACTGCATTCCTCGTGTAACTGGATAGTCAGCAGCGCTTGGTTTTAAATCTAGTTAATTATATTAATTATAATACAATTTAGTAAGGTGTAATCATGACGCGGCACTGGAAAAGCACTTGTAAGATGAATTCAAAGTTCTCATGTGTATGGCAAAGACAGGTTTCTCTTTCTGTCACGTTTGGGAGCTGGACCCACAAAGGTCGTAGAGTACAAAAACTCTGCAAATTCTTGACACAACGGTTTATTATCTTCCTTGTGCAGATCACCCTTCTGTCTATACCAGACTGTGTAGCAAATTGGCAGCATACCATATTCTCACCGTACTTATACCATACTATACGAATTTCTTTCCTATCATACCATACTGTACTATACCAAATCATACTATACAATAATATACCATACCCATACAAACCGATAATAATATAATATAATAATAATAATATTTCCCGATGCCAGGTCTTTTAGGGAAGGATCTTGGGTACACAATGAACAGGTTTGCAATGAGAAAAAAACCGAGTGAATATTGAAATGTCATCCAGTTCTGACCTATATTTAAAATTTAAAGTATCTAGCTCATCATCAAAATTTAATTTGTTTAAACAAATAGGTATTATTTAAACAATTTTACAGACAAGAAACCGAGTGAATATTGCATTGTGATCCAGTTCTGACCTATTTTTAAAATTTCAAGTCAATAGCTCATCATCAAAATTTAATTTGTATTATTACAAAAAGGTATTATTTAAACAATTTTATAGATGAGAAACCGTGTGAATATTGCAATGTGGTCTATCCCCGACTCACGGTTAAAATTTCTAGACTGTAGTTTACCGGGAAGATGAAAAAAGATGAAAAATATTCTGGGCGTCTGGGGGTTGACCCACCTAATGGCCGTTTTCGACGCGAAGTTTAGTGTTTTTCCTAAACCTTTGCGCGCTCACTATGAACGAACGACTGGTCGCACAAAAATCCAATTGGTCTTAAAAGATTCGTAATTTTTCAGTTCGTAGATGGGCAGAATCGGACCACTCTAAGGGGGGGATTGGGGAGTTTTAGTGGGGGAAATTCCTCATAAATTCCCAAAATGGAAAATTTTGACAAGTGACACTTCATTTCAAAGGTTTATTCACGCTGAACACGATGGTGAAATCAGAATTGCGATATCCCATCTCGTCCTCAAACTGGAGCACTTCGAAGATGAAGAAACGTGGTTGTTACTTGAAATGATCTTCATGGTTATTCTGCTCTAATCTGATGACTGAATGTGATATCGCAATTCTGACTTCGCCGTCGTGTTTAGAGTTGAAATTCCCAAATAATGAGGGGGGTTTTGGTGTGGGGGAGGGGGGTTCACCCATAAATTCCAAAAATGAAACGGTCTGTCAAGTGACACCTCATTTTTAAGCTTTTTATACGCTGATTGAGATGGGGAAGTCAGAATTGCTATCTTATTCCGCTCTCAAACTGGAGCACGTTGAAGATGAAGAAACGGGGTTGTTACTTCAGATGTTCTTCATGGACATCATTTTCTTTAATGAAGACCATTTACATAAAACCAATTATTCCTTCGAAAATTCGCTCTTATAGTCATGCTGCATGACTGGGGATTTTTTTTTTTTTTTTTGTTAGTGGGCGTTCTCTATGCTCAAAGCTCGACACAGGTTTACCATTCCATTTTGTTTACTCAAAATTATCTCAAATGTTTCGGGATTTGAGTGTTTGGTTTGGGGTCGAAATGCTAACTCCTAGTAAAAGTGAAGAAGTGCTGGACGGCGCACAAAAACGTGCCATTTTCCATTCAAATGTAGGATGATTTTGGCTGATTCCAAATAGTCACCATCACTGAACCCAGCGGGTTTCCGATGGCTCCAGGACTTAGATGCACCTCTGTCTCCTTTTAAGATTCTCTCTCTCCTGCCGTCATAGAACTGCTATCAGTAGAATCTTAAAACTCACCATTGTTTGTTTGTATTCTATATCTTCCAAGAATAAACATTATCTTGCACTCTCAATTAACACAGGAAAGGGAGGCAGTTCAAACTCCACAGCAATCCATCCTCCCGTCTCTATATGGACTGAATTCTGACAATCTCGTTCTCCGAGAGATTCACGACAACAGACAGTCACCCGCTTGCGAGAGCTGCGACGACTTTGCAGAACCCGTTTCAAGATGTCGCAACTGCAACGAGTACCTCTGCCGCGGATGCGTACTCGCTCATAGACGCGTCAAACTCACTAAAGACCACGTGATCGTGCCCTACGAAGGATCCCCCAACCCCATCAATTCAACTGGATGTCAGAAAGAGAACAAGGTATGTGCGGTACTTGCCATGGTGAAAGTATTCTAATCAAATAAATAAATGGTAGACGTCAGAGCTATGTATATGTACATTGGTACAACTTTCTTCCTCAAAAACCCAGATCAGGCTGGCCAACCACGAAGAGAATCAATTGCAATGGGTGTCAATAGCTTTTATGAACAGACCAGGTTCAGGCATGGGACACCAGGCTTGGTGCAGATGGTGTAATTGTCTAGTCAATGCATTAGGAAATCAAGGAGAATTTGAGGGTTTCAGACAGCTTTTTTGGCCAGAGCAGGCTTGGTGAAGATGGTGTAACTGTTTTAGTCAATGCATTGGGAAATAAAATAGAAATTGTGGGTACGGGAAGCTTTTGTGGCCAGACCAGGTTTAGGCATGTGCAGGCTCAGTGCACATGGTGTAATTGTCCAGTCAAAGGGTTGGAAAATCATGGAGAATTTATGGGTACAAGAAAGCTTTTTTGGCCAAACCAGAGTTGGAAAATCATGGAGAATTTATAAGTACAAGGCACATGGTGTAATTGGGTACTCTAAGGGTTTGGAAATCATGAAGAATTTATGGGTACAAGAAAGCTTTTTTGGCCAGACCAGGGTGAGGCATGGGAAATCAGGCTCGTTTATTTTGTACATACTGTGAATGAAATTTGCAATGGATGTTTATCTATATGGCAATAAAATCTATCTATCTATCTAATTGCCTAGTCTTAAGGGTTAGGAAACCATGGAGAATTCATGGGTACAAGAATGCTTTTTTGGCCAGACCAGGTTTGGATATATAATTACCTTATTGTTACTAAGCAGTTTCCATTCCTAAACCTAATTGAATTAGTCAATGCATTAGGAAACAAAACAGAACTTTTGGGTGCAGGACAGCTTTTTTGGCCAGACCAGGTTTAGGCATGGGAGACCAGGCTTAGTGCACATGGTGTAATGGTCTACTCTGAAGGTTAGAAAATCATGGAGAATTCATTGGTACAAGAATGCTTTTTTGGCCAGACTAGGTTTAGGGATGGGAGACCCTTTGGATAGATAATTACATTATTTTTACGAAGCATAGTTTCCTATGCCTAAACCTAAATGATCGATTTCAATTTATTTTCCCTAATCATGAAGCCTCAAGTAAACCTTAATAAATTAGTCAATGCATTAAAAAATAAAAGATAACTTTTGGGTACAGGACAGCTTTTTTGGCCAGTCCAGGGTTAGAAAATCATGGACAATTTATAAGTACAAGGCACATGGTGTAATTGTCTACTCTAAGAGTTAGGAAATCGTGACGAATTTATGGGTGCAAGAAAGCTTTTTGGCCAGACCAGGTTTAGGCATGGGAGATATAGGTTAGTACCGATAATGTGATTGTCTAGTCAAAGGGTTCGTAAATCACGGAGTATTTATGAGTACAAGGCAACTTTCATGGTCAGAACAGGTTTACACATGGGAGATCAGGCTTAGTGCAGATGGCATAATTGTCTACTCAAAGAGTTGAAAAATCGTGGAGAATTTATGGGTACAACAAAACTTTTTTGGCCAGAGCAGGTTTAGGAATGGGAGTCCAGGCTTTATCTTAAATTGATTTTTTATTTATTTATATTTATTTTTTTCAGATATGCGGACCTCATGAACCCGAAACGTCTCAGTACTACTGTGAGACATGCTCAATGGCTGTCTGCAAGGACTGCTCCCCTCTGGACCACAGGGGTCACGATGTGATTCACCTTAGAGATGCAACTGAGCGAGCCGCCATTTCTGCGAGGATGCTCCTGATCGAAGCCAACGCTGGAGTGGAGACATCCCAGAAGTCCATAGAAGCTGCTAAAAAGAAAATGGAATTGCTCATTGCGCAGTCGCAAACGATTGAAAAAGAAATTGGTAATGTCATGCGAGAGTTTCGCCGTCGCATCGACGAACGAGAAAAAGAATTGCTGCGGGAGATGACCACATCTATAACCGTCAAGACGAAATTAATTCAGCAAGAAGTCGGAACTTTCAGGAATATAATGGCGACGTATTCTCACGCTGCTATTGTGTTGAAAGATATCATAGAAAGCGGCAAACCTTACGAAGTTTTGCAAATCAAAGAAGTGTGCGCTCAAGAAATGAGTAGAGTCCAGGAGATGAAAGAATGTGCTTTGTTCCAGGATGAAGACTTGGTTTTCGTCCCTCCGAACGCTTCTATGCTACGTGATTTGAAGAATGCGGGCAAAGTGTTGTTGTCTGACTCGTTTAAAATGGGCCCTATCGGCAACGAGATGAAACGGAGTCGAAGCAATTCTCCTCAACAGCTTGTAAATACTGAATTGTCTCAAGACTGGACAAAGTTTACTACAACAGTTCCTGTACCTGAGAGTGGCGATGATAAAACGAACCCTTGGGGAGAACTATTCAAGTTTAAGATGGATTTCAAGTCGGTTTTTGAAGCCAGTATGGACATAGGTTCGAGTGAGGAAAAAACACCAAAGGAGCAGCAGACTCCATTCCTTGTGGTTAGCCAGAAGTGCACTTTCAATTATGCAGACGCTGGTAGACCCAAAGTTGTGTTTGGCCAAGAAGGGAAAGCTGATGGGGACGTCTGCCGACCTTGGGGCGTCTGCTGCAGTCGCGATGGCAATATAATAGTGGCAGATCGAAGCAACCACAGAATCCAAATTTTCAATCAAGAAGGGAAATTTTTAAGCAAGTTTGGAGAGCACGGGAAAAAGGAACCGGGATGCTTTGACCGCCCTGCTGGAGTAGCTGTTGATTCATTAGATCGCATCGTTGTCACCGACAAGGACAACCACCGTGTCCAGGTTTTTACAAAACAAGGCAAATTTCTGTTCCTGTTCGGCGAGGAAGGCTGTCGAAATGGACAGTTCAACTATCCGTGGGACGTGGCCGTCAGTTCTGCTGGGGAGATTGTCGTTTCAGACACGAGAAACCACCGGATTCAGCTGTTCTCCATGAACGGCTCGTTTTTGAATAAGTACGGATTTGAAAACGTCTCGTACCACTGCAAACATTTCGATTCGCCGCGCGGCGTCTGTTTCGCGTCCAAAGGAAGCGTCATCGTCACGGATTTCAACAACCACCGGCTCGTGGTGATCGACTCGAAATTCGAGAATGCGAAGTTTCTGGGTGTCGAAGGCTCGGCGGCGAAACAGTTCCTGCGCCCTCAAGGAGTCGCAGTTGATGATGAAGGTGAACATAAACAGACTAAAAAATCTACCTTCAAAATTTTTGAATGAACCCATCACTTGAGGCGTTTGCTATCAAAAACAGCTCAATCCATATTCTTCTGAAATCCCTTTTTTTGTATATTTTAAAAGTTTAGATGGTTATGTCTCAACTGTGAAATTTCAGATCATTTGAAAAAGTTAAGTGGATATCATTTATTTAAAACTCGTGAAGACACAAATATTGAATGGTAAACTGGAAAAAACACAACTTAATTGAAAAAAAAAAAAAAAATTGAAAAAAAGCATGTAAAGTCGTGTTTTTGCATCAAAATCAGCTCATTCCAACCTAATTAGTGTAATTACGCCCAAGGTAATGCACCTGCAATGAAAATGAAAAACTAATCAAATTCTAGTTTGTTATGTATAACAAACTAGAATTTGATTAGTTTTTCATTAGTAGTAGGTATACCTACTATTAAAAAAAAAAAAAAAAAAAAATTAGCATAAGAACTCTGGACGTGAGAAGTTTTTCGTCTCTCCTGTAGAATTTCCAAAAATGGAATAAGCTGGTTCTGATAGCAAACGCCTCACTTAAATCGTTGGCCCTCTACTACAGCTTATCCCAACTAGAGATCTTAATAATATTACGTAGTACAATAGGTGTATATTATACTACCTAATAATATCTCTAGTTTATATAGCTCCACAAAGTAGGTATTTTGCGTTTAGCTCACAAGGCACAAGAACGCCCAGTATGACATATGTTCTTGTGCCTTGTGCGTTACCTCTAAAATCTATGTATTGGGACATTTATTCATTAAATTTCAAGCAGAATCCGAATCAGGAATACAAAATGGAGATCCCGTCCGAAAAAACGACGTTGGCGTCGAAATTTCAACTTTTTTGACGTTATAATGAAATTTCGATTTAGGATTTGAGGCCCATGTCAAAAATCAGATTCGATTTTTTTCTCTTTTTTTTTTTGAGTGTGTGGTGGGTCATTTTCAATTACCGTTTTTCGTTAATTCCGAATGCGCAATGGTAAATAATTCCTACTAACAGAATCAAAGTGTCACCAACTTTTGGTTTATTATCTTCGATAATGAACCATTGGAATCGACCAAAGAAAAATATTTTTAACCCCCCCCCCCCCCCCAAAAAAAAAAAAAAAATTTGTTGGTTTACGTTTCAAGGTACGTAGATTCAGAAAATCTAATAAAATAAAATCCGCCCGTCCGCGGCACTTTGCCCAGTTATGCGTTGTGCTGTTCGTTCACAATGATGGCTCAAAGTTGGAGCAGATCGAAAATCGTCAACATGAAAGTGAATCATGAGGCAGCGTGTCGGTTCAATTTTCAAACTGGCTCAGCTCAGCTGATTCAAACTGCACATGGTTTTCAAATATCGAGTTAATAAATCATATTAAATATTCAATTATTATTAATTATTATTAAATTTTAATAATAATGATTAATAATGAAGCATAAAAATTATTAATAACCAACAATAAATATTAATAATTTACACTACTTGATAATAATTATTGATAATTAATGATCATTCATAATAATAATTAATCCATCATTCAGTAATCTAGACAGAAGGGTGATCTGAGCAAAGAAGATAATAAACAGGGTTTTTGAATAGTTCAGAGGTATTTTTAGTCCAAATCGAGAAACCTGAGAATTACGATAACTTTTTTTTTAAATTGTTTGTTTGAGACAATTATAATTAATTTTACAATATTCCTCATTGTTTAAAGTGCTTCAACAGTCATTGTTAGATTTTTTCATTGTTCTCTTGTATGCACTCATGGGTACTACTACAAGCTTCGCGTGAGATGAAAAACTTGGCATACACTCATCACAGTATAATTCTATAGGCTGTAGATTTTTCAATACTTTCCCTGCTAGTCTCAGGCAATCTGTGGTTCAGGTTAATTGGAAGTCTCTAATCACTAGCCATCTCATTTCAAACAATGTTCAGCTCCACTAATTTACTACAACTAATGTAACTAACAATAAAAAAAAAAAGAAAAAAGAAATCCCAAAATATCAACATATTGTTCTTTCCCCTATCTTCCAACAAACTTAATTGTCCTTTTTTACTATATTATACTTCTACTTCTATATTATACTTCTACTATATTATACTTCTACTATTTTTTATTTTATTTTTTGAACAAACAAGAGGCAGAGTTTACCTGGATTTGTATTGCCGACTCCTCTCTCTATGCGCGGTTTTTAACCTTTCAGAGAGAGTAATTTTTCCAGTCTACAATATGATATAAGCCTACATTTATGTTTGAAATATGATTTTATTTTATTATTGTAATTATTTTTGTACTTGAAATGGAAATAAAAAATAAATAAACAAACAAACAAAACAAACTTAGGAAGGGACGAGGTCGTGAACGTGTCTGGGTCGTCTGAGATTACGGATGTTTGGTGATGTGAAGCCTTCATTAACAAGGGGGTTAGGGTGTGCTAGGTTCTTCTCGATGAAGTGACTTGTAAGAAGTACTTTCGCGAGAATCTCGTTGGGTGTTTCAATATTGAAATCTCGATAAATGGTAATATTTCTGACAAGGCCGGAGCTCTTATTATATGCCGTTGTAGGGTCGCATTCTGTTGCTGGGAAACTCTTCTGAATTGCGAATTGGAGCTCTTTCCCCATATGGGAAGCGCGTACGTCCAGATTGGTCGGATCAGTATCTTATAGATTAAAACTTTTTTGATACTGATACATTTGTACTTTGCAGTAATGATCTGAGAGCATTTGTTTGCCGTTCAGACACCTTAGACAAAATCGACAAGAGACTAATAGGTCTGTAGGAAGTGGCAATATGTTCAGGTTTCCCCGGCTTTGGGATCATACACACAGTCGCATGTCTCCACTTCTTGGGAAAATAACCGAGCTGTGCCGAAGCCGTGTAAATTCTTGTAGGTATCCAAAGAATTACTTGGCCCCCGTAATAACAGAGGTTGCACAATTAGATTGGGGCCTGGAGCTTTCCTTATTGGTGATTGTTTGATAATCCTCTTCACATCTTTGGGAGAGAAGTAGATGGAAGGGGACGGAAAAGAACTGTTGTTTTGCTCTAACGGTGAAGTGGGGATATCATGGTACGTCCTGAATCTATTCTCCAATATATCCGCAATGTGATCAGCTTTCTCTTGAGGTAGCGACAGCCAGGCTGTTCCATTTTTCAGAGGCGGAATCTGTTTATGCTTCCTTGTCAGAATTTTTGTTGCCCTGTAGAGCGAACAATATTTATGGTCCAAGTTGAGAAGGTTTTCCCGCAATTGCTCTTCTGGAATGTTCTTAATTTCAGTTTTGAGGGCATTTCCAAGACTATCGAAGAGCCTCTTTTCACTACGGTTATTTGTTCTTAGCCATCGTCGCTGTGCTTGTTTTCTGGCTATCTATACATCATACACCTTTGGAGGGAACTGTAAATTTGTTCTTGGTTGTGGTAATTGTTTAGGGGCTGCTACTTTTTTTTTTTTTTCTAATATATATTTTATTATTGCTCCAAGATATAGATCTCATTAACAATATTCGTCTGACCTAATTATATTACAATACTTGGCATTTAGGGCTAACGATACATAACTTAGTCCTTTGTCTTTATGATTTATTGCACACACTCACTCCCTTCACAAGCTCATGTGGTTTAGTGCGCTTGAGGTGCCGCGTCAACTCATGTACTTCGAGAATGGTCAATGCTTTCCATCTCAAGGTCGCGATGTAGAGCGTCGTTGCGGATATACCACGGCGCATTGGTTATGCATCGTAGTACGGTATTCTGAAAGCGTTGTATCATCTGCCTGTTTGATAGAGCCGTACAGCCCCACAGTTGTGCTCCGTAGACCCACGAAGGCCTAAGTACTTGAGTGTACAGAAGCAGTTTATTTTGAAGTGGCATTTTTGATCGCCGGCCGATGAGCCAGTACATTTTCCTGAATTTTAAGACAAGTTCTGCCTTTTTCTTTTTGACGTGTTCTTTCCACCGGAGCTTGGCGTCTAGCGTCATGCCCAGGTATTTGGCGTGATTCGAGTAGGGAATCACCACATTGTTGAGAAAAGCCGGGATGTAGTTGATCTTACGGTTGGTGAAATCAATGTGCACCGACTTTGTCTCGTTCAGTTTGATTCTCCACTTAGCGGTCCAGCGAGTGATTTTGGAGATTGATCTGTTCAGTTTGCTGATAGATTCATTGTTGTTCTCCCCAACCGAGAGAACCGCAGTGTCGTCTGCAAAAGTTGCTGTTGTGTTGCATTCTAGGTCAGGTAGGTCGCTCGTGTACAGTATGTATAGGAGGGGGCCTAACACACTGCCTTGTGGGACACCAGCGTTAACTATTTTTGGATCTGAATACGCTTCATCTTGTTTGATGCGGTAATACCTCTTTGACAAGTAGGAATCCAGTAGATCCACGTAATGGATGGGAAGCATCTTTTTGAGTTTATGTTTTAGGCCTTCGTGCCACACTTTATCAAAAGCCTGAGCTACGTCAAGAAAGATAGCCGAACAGACTTTCTTTTGCTCCAGCGCTTCTTCAATGATATTGACGATTCGATGGACTTGATCTATGGTCGATATTACATTTGTTACGTTTCTACTGCCCTATCCACATCCTGAGGAGTGGTTAAGGATGGTAGGCTCGCTTTGTATCTTGTACCGTGGGGCGAGAAGATCCGAATTGTGGAGCAGAGTTATCCCCTTGGTTGTAGGGTAGAACAAAATTTCTTACTAACTCTGTTGTAGCCGTGTGTACACACTTTATAACGATCCTAGTATTGGGATAAGGGATTTGAGAAAGAATATAAAAGGGTTTGAGACGTGATAACATCGGCGGCTGCGATACAACTGTCGAGCCGGTTTATTATCAATGATTATCACATATCGATTTATGTATCAAATATCGAACAATTTCCTTTTGGTTTATTATCTTCGATAATGAACCATTGGAATCGCCCAAAGAAAAAAAAAATTTAACCCCCCCTCAAAATTTGTTGGTTTACGTTTCAAGATACGTAGATTCAGAAAATCGAATAAAAAAAATCCGTCCGTCCGCCGTACGCCGTCCGCCGTCCGAGGCACTTTGCCCAGTTAGCGTTGAGTTAAAATTACGAAATTTGGTTTCTGGGTTTGGAGGTCAAGGGGAAGGGGTTCAAAACGAATTTTGAAATTTTGAAAATTCCATATCTCGAAAAATTCATATAGAACGGTATGTTTTTTATTTCATATTTAGATAGAGTTTGTTCCGTAGAATGTTTTAAGACCATCCGCAGCTTTGTACGACCAGCCGTTCGTTCACAATGACGAGATTGTGCCTCACAACACGACCGTGGATCAAACTGTTGAAATACAGGTCCATTTTCATACTAACAAGCTCTTTGGAACATCATATTGCTTAAGTGATGTCGAGTTTGTTGTTCTGAGGTGCGTTTCGTGCTACGGAAATGAAGGTAATTTCGAATGTTTGTTGGTACGTACTTCTTTTATAGAAAAATTATTACCGACGTAGTATTAAAAACCCCAGAATTATATCGTATTAATTAATCATAATTAATCATAATTATTATTATTAATAAATACGAATTATTAATACCTAACAATAAATTATAATAATTTTCAGTAGGTACTTGATAAAATTGTTAATGATTAGTGATAATTGATAATAATAATTAATCTAACATTTAGGATCTAGACATTTAGACCTAGTGATCTAGACAGAAGGGTGATCTGTACAAAGAAGATAATGAACCGTTGTGTCAAGAATTTGCAGAGTTTTTTTTTTTTTTGAATGATGTAAGTTTTGTAATTAATACAAAATAATTGATAAATTTAACCAAAAAAATACAAATTAAACGAACTTTTGTTTTTGCAATATAAAGTAATAGATACTCTTTTTTTTCTATTTCATGTCTTTTGTGAATGTCAAGCGTTTTGGAGGCTTTGTAACGCGGCCACATTTTGTGGTTCTTGGTGCAGTTGGTGCATTTTGTGGTTGTTGGTCCTTGAGAGGTTCTCGAGGGCTTGTTTGTGTTGTTCCAGACGGTAGTGGGATGTTGGGCATTGGGTTTTCGTTCTGAAGCGTTGGAGGTTGTTGCACAATCATGTTTGACTGATCTTGAGCTTGCTGACTGTTTGGCGCAGATGGTGGTTTGGACGATGGAGAAGTTCTTAGGGCAAAGCTCGATAGTCTACGACGCGGGGATAGAGCCCGATGGTATGGTTTCAACCATGATCGGTCTCTGCGATAAATTTTGTTTCCCATTTCCACCTCATATGAATTTTGGTGAGAGCGCTGTATGATTCCATTTTCCCATGGCGTAGTGTTTCCCGTAGATCGTACCATTACATTACCTCTTGTCCTACCCGGAGAGGAGGTAGCTCTCTTGCATGTCGATCATAACAGGCCTTTGTTTTCAATCGTTTCTGCGTGATCATCTCCTTGACTGAAGGAGTTACTTCGGGGATGAGTAGCTGTGGGGCAATGGGAATCGATAAGCGCGTTCTTCTAGACATGAGACGTTGAGCTGGACTGGAGTTCATGTCCACAGTCGGGGTATTTCTCTATTCAAGGAGCGCTGCATGGATGTCCGTCCCTTCTCTCCTGCATTTTTTCATCATGTGCTTGGCTATCTTCACAGCTGATTCAGCCTTTCCTGTGGAAAGGGGAGGAGGTGGCGTGCATAAATTCCCATTCTTTGGTGAAATTCATCATTTCCTTGCTAACCAGTTGCGGAGCATTGTCTGAGATCAAGATTTGAGGAATGCCATGGCGCGCAAAACATGCTGGTCATGTTTTTCATTTTCTTGACTTCAAAGAAATCAGAATAGCTGTCGACGAGGATTGCATAGTCTTCAGAGTCTTGATTAAACGTGTCGAGTGATAGGCGTTCCCAAGGTAGAGACGGGACCCTGTGTAAGGTCATGGGTGTTCTTTCTTGAGCTGCGTTGAATTCTTGGCATGTTGTGCAGTGCTGTATTCTTTCTTTTATTTCGGAGCTCATCAGAGGCCAAATAGAACTTCACGTGCGCGACGGACACACGCGTTCTGTCCCTGATGGCAACGATAGACCCTATCTATAAATTCTCGACGTAGTGACTTTGGAATGACGACTTGGTTGCCTCGAAAAATAACTCCATCTTGTATCATGAGCTCTTCTTTGAATTCCCAATACTGGTGTAAGCACGCTGGTAGTTGTTGTTTGTTCTTAGGCCATCCGTTCTTGATCATGGAAGCTAGCAGGAAGAGATTTTCGTCTGAGCTCGTTTCTTGTTTCTACTTTTCAAGGCTGGACTGCAGCATGTTGATATTGTCTGAAAGTTTGAGAGTTTCGAGTTCATTATGTATTGAGTTGATTGAGTTCTACCAATGAATTCATCAAGTTCTACCAATGTCGATTTCGGCAGATGAAGACGTGAGAGTGCGTCTGCAATATACATCTTTTCGCCTCTAATATATTTAACATGTAGATTGAATCTTTGCATTCTGAGAAGCATGCGTTGTAAACGAATCGGGGCGCTGAGCAGAGGCTTCTTGAAAATGGTCTCTAGAGGGCGGTGATCGGTTTCAGCCGTCACACCTTTGCCTCCTACGAGATATTCGGCAAATCGCTCGCAGCCAAATAAAATGCCAAGGCACTCTTTTTCTATTTGAGCCCACTGCTTCTCACTTTCTGTGAGGCTTCTCGAGGCGTATGCGATTGGTCTTCCATCCTGTAGAATGACGGAGCCCAGGCCCTTGCTACTTGCGTCAGTCTGTAGAGTTATTGGCTTGTGAGGGTCATAGTATGTGAGCACAGGAGCTTGTACAATCAGTTTTCTGATTGTAGCCACTGCGTGGCACTGTGCTTTGGTCCATTCCCATTGAACGTTGTCTTTAGCGAAATGCCAGAGAGGCTCGCTGATCGCTGAGAGGTTTGGGATGAACTTAGCCATGTAGGTCACGAGGCCCATGAAGCTTTTCACTTCTTGAGCGTTCTCTGGATCCCTCATCTTGACCACTGCTTGAATTTTCGAGGGGTCTGCTTTTAGGCCATCTTTGCTTACAATGTGACCCATACATTTGACCTCTTGGAGTTTCAGCTTGATCTTGTCCTTATTGAATTTCAGGTTGATCTCTCTAGCGCGCTCTAAGAATTTTTCTAAAACCAGGTCGTGGTTTTTTGAGGCTTCTTCGTCTGTCTCGCCACGTCCTAAGATTAGTATTTCATCTTGGATTATGATTTTTGAGTTTTCAAATGAAACGCGACACTCGGTTAGAAAGAAGATTTTATTGAACGATAAAAACAACAGAAAGACAACGCATACATGGTCGGCAGACATCTTCTTCTTATCACCTTAGGTATCGATTAGTCCCTCAACAACGATTAATCGATTACGAGAATATTAAATTCAACACTTTCCCTTATTCGAGTAATTTTAAGGGCGAAAACAAGATGAATGTAAGTAAGAAAGTTAACATTTGACAGATATGAGACCTAATTTTTGACGCAAAAACAACAATCTTTTATAAGCCATAGGTTTAGTGAACAAGTCAGCTAATTGAGATTCTGAATCAACATGAGATACTTCTAACATATTGGCTTTTATACGGTCACGAATAAAAAAATGTTTTCTTAAAATATGCTTAGATCTCGAATGAAATTCCGGATTTTCCGAAAGACGTTTTGCTGCTTCGTTGTCCAACAGGAGAATAGGCTTTGACGTTAGGCCAATCAGTTTGTTAAGAAGTCTTGAGATCCAGACGACTTCTTTTGATGCGGCATTTGCAGCAACCAATTCTGCCTCGCAAGTGGAATCAGCAACTAGGAGCTGACGCTGACTAAACCAACTAATGGCTGCGTCGGCAAACATTATCACCAGCTATATAACAACTTCAAATCCTTACTACCAGCGAGATACCGTAGCACTTTCTTGATTCGTCCCACGTCCTCAGTTGTGGGATAAAACACTTACAGTGAAAGCTATGTCAAAACGAGTAGGGTAGGTGGGGGCAAAGACCCGCATTTTTCGGTTTTACATTTTTTGAGGGAAGGGAAAAGTTTATTTTACTCAGCTCACGCATGGATTAGTCAGATATGGGTATTAGCTAAATGCCCATGATACTAGCAACCAGATTGAAGCAAAACGTAGTCGGAAATTCAAGTTTTTGTGAAAAAAATAAATGCGGGGCTTTGCCCCAAAAAATGGGGCAAATCCCCGCAGCGCGTGGTTTCGCCCCAATGTAAGATTTTGGGGAAAAATGTAATGAAACGCATCAGTGAACTTCTCAAGTCAACTATATTTTGCGAAATCACAGTCTTGGCTCACTTCCTTACTTGAAAATTTTAATAATCGGTAGGTACCCTACAACTAAGAGGTGGGTAACCCACATTCAGACTTTTAAAATTATTTTCCCTTTGAAGTTTCAGGGATCTCTTATAAAACTAATCTCCCTCCGGCTTTCCTTGGTAGGTAAGAGAGCACAAAGACATGAATATAATTAGGAACTCAAGTAAAGACTTAGTAGGTCAATTAGGAGCTTACTAGCTAATTAGTCTGACTTGTAAATGACAGGATCATAGAAGTAGCTCCTCAAACATAACAAAAAAAAAAATACAAAGCTAAAATGTAGTTGTACGTGGAAGACTGTTGTTAGTGGATGCTGAACTCCGACAAGTCTTCTGAGAAAGGTATCATTTTGTGAAACCTGGCGGTATTGTTTTCTGTCGGTTTAGATAGTTTCATCACAATATCTTTATTCTCAACAAAAGCATCCTCATTCGTTTCTGAAAATTTGAAAGTATTCTGTAGTCTTTTATAAAACACAACTTCATACCCATCAGGGTAAACCGCAATTATTCTTGCAACGTAATGACGGAACGAATTTTTTGTTTTACCGTCAACTTTAAAAACAGCGTGGTCGTTTACTGCAAGTAGTGATGTTGCTGTCGACTCATCATCTGTGCTGTCCTTGTCGAGATCTGAAAGAAAGGAGTCCAAATTGGAACTACTGGTATGCAGGGAAATTTCACCTTCTGACTCAGAAGAGCTAGATTCCACCTTCGTTTTCTTTCTTCGTGGTTTTGAGGTTGGAAACAGTTGCTTACGGGATCTTCTCTCCATCAGTTGCTTTTCCTTCTCTGCAGCTTGGTTTTTTTTTTTTTTTTTCCATTGAGTTCTTGCTGCACCTTCTGTTTGTTTGGTGTGGATGTAAGCAACACTGATTTTAATCCTTTCCTACTTCGTTTCCTCTTGATATGAATTTTTGGGAGTGGAATTGTCACGTCAGGGGATGTCAAAGATTGATGGGCATCTTGAGGTATTGGTGAACAGAGCCTCACTTGATGAGCATCTAGGTGAGGTATCAGAATGAGCAAATGAGGTAGAGGGGCGTTCATCTCCTGGAGAGCAAGTAAGGACAGCATGGGAAGTTGAAGGTGCTTTGTCATCAGGAGGAGGATGTTGGAAGTGGATTCATGAAAACCTATCTCGAGTGCTGCTTTTCGGATGGACAATCCTTCAGATATCAAATGGCGAGCTCTATTTAATTGGTCGTCAGTCATTGGCTGGTATGTTGTTTTCCTCTTGTAGTTCCTGCGGAAGAAATAACATTCGTTGATTAGTACCTAAATGAAACAACAAAATAATGTAATTTATGTTGATGAGTTAGTTTGTAAATCAATACAAGCTATTTAGACCTTTATTTAACTGATTATTGTCTCTTACTGACCAAGGAATTTACCGCTGCAATAGGGGCAAGTCCCCGCACTTTTAGGGCTGCGTGGACTTGCCCCTTTAAGAGTGCGTGGCTTTGCCCCATTTTCACACTTCCAAAATGGCTATTCCCCCAACAATGTAAACGACTGATAAGAAGGGATTTGAAACAGGAATGTGAAGCTTAACAACAAGGCTCATCACTGCAAGTTTGACTTCGACAATAGCTCAACTCATCTTTGAAATAATTGACTTAGACCTTGAATAAATATTACATGAAAACAGAGAAAAATAAACTTACCGCATTTTCTCGGCGAACGTTACTGCTATCACCTCGAGTTTTGGTGTGCAACTGAGGGCAATCAAGACGAATCTGCTACCTGGTGGCCAACATATCAGCTACGATAATTCTATCCAAAACCCCCCTGCGTGTCTTTGCCCCATGCGGGTCTTTGCCCCCACCTACCCTACCTCTGGCAAGGTATAGGAGTGCACCCACTGCTGAACGATAAGGAAAATTAACAGGCGCTTTCCCTGGAGCTGGACTCCCGAGTTTGTCAATGGGTATTCTGACTGGATTACACTCTGCCATATTAAATCGGTTCAAAATTTTGTTAATGAACGCAGATTGACACACAGCTATGTCACCGTTGATGTTTGAAATTTCGAGTCCAAGAAAGTAGTTCTTTTGCAACAATTTGGAATTTGGATCGAAGCTCTTCGATGAAAACCCCCCATTTCATGTTCTGATGTGGAAATGACTAGACCGTCATCTACATATAAGGCAACAACAAGCTTACACGATTTGTTACAACGAATATAAACGCAGGGATCCTCATTGCTTGGCTCAAATCTCAAACTTATCATGAAGTCATCAAATTTCCGATTCCAACGACGTGACGCTTGTTTCAAGGCGTACAAGCTTTTTCTTAGATGACAAACGCGGTCTGACCCATCTGAATAGCCAATTGGTTGCCTCATGTATATCTCCTCATGCACATCACCATACAGAAAGGCGGTAGAGACGTCGAACTGCTTTACCATCATCCTTTCTGTTGCTGCTACGGCCAATAATGCCCGAATTGTGTCAAACGCGTAACTGGACTAAAAGTGTCCTCATAGTCGATGCCAGGTCTTTGTGCACAACCTTGTATCACCATTCTTGCTCGATATTTATCAACTGTGTCATCGGGGTGGCGTTTCAGACGGAAGACCCATTTATTGTTTATAGCAGTTTTTCCTGGAGGAAGTTCGACGAGATCCCAGGCATTGTTCGAATGCATGGAGTCGATCTCTGTATCCATAGCCTTCTTCCATTCGTTCTTGTCTTCTCGTTGCATAGCTTCAGAGAACGATCCAGGATCATCCTCCGTAATGAACGCCTCTGCTATCGTGACGTAATCTTGCAAATGAGTTGGTTTTTGACGTTCCCGCGAGCTTTTTCGATTTTCAGGGGCATCCCCTTCTTCATCTTTGGACGATGAAGACGATTCTAACGGTATATTGTTTTCTTTCATTGGCAAAGATAAGCGCTTTTCACAATCACCAACTTTTTCGTGGAACACGACATCTCTGGACAATACAATGTCCTGCTTGTTGGGTACGTATATTCTGTATCGTTCGTCGCCGTCATACCCAACAAGGTATCCAATTATTGCCTTTGAATCCATTTTCTTTCTCTTTTGTGCGGGAACGTAGACGTAACAAGTAGAACTAATAATTCGTAAGTGCTTAATACGCGGTTTCTTACCAAACCAAACTTCATAAGGACTCTATCCCTCAATTGAAGATTTTCCTAATCGACTTAGGACGAAGCCCGCAGTGGTTACAAATTCGGCCCAGATGGCTGCAGGGAAGTCGATTTCCGAGTTTGAGTACTTGAAGGTTCGGGCCATTTCGACGATGGTCCGGTTCTCTCTCTCAACGGCTCCATTTTGCTGAGGAGTATAGGGCGCCGTGAGTTGCTGGGTAACTCCAAATTTGTGAAGTAGAGCTCGAACTTCTTCGTTATCAAACTCTCCACCGTTGTCACTGAGGAATTCTCTTACTTGATGACCAACTGCTCGAGACTTTGCCAGTACTTCTCGTATAGCATCTTTTACTGCCGATTTTTCCTTTGCGACAAAGCAAAAACGAAAATGCGAAAAATGATCTTTTATCACAATCAAGTACGTACGCCCGTTGAACGATTTATCAAAAGGACCGCAAACGTCACCAGACATTAGCTCCCCAGGTTTAGTAGCTCGAACTCTGGTACCAAAGGGATGTCGGTGTGCTTTTCCAAATTGACACGGACCACACAGCTCTTTGCTAGGTTTTACTGCAATAGATTGTAGCTGCTTGATTGTAGCTGTTGTTGTTTTGTGCTCAGATTGTAGCTTGACTCGAACATGTGTATATTGTTTGTCCATGTGTCCCCATCGTTCGTGGTATAGTTGCAAGTTGAATCTGTACCTTCAACTTGATTGATACTTGACGATTCAGGTCGAATTGGAAGGAATGATGCGCGATACAGCGTGCCGTGCTGCTCCCTGGTTCCCGTGATAATAACCTTTCCGTCAACAATGAATCTGCATTAGCGTAAGTCAGATTCAAATTTGCTGGTGGGGTTCCGATCGTGTGACGCTAATACAGAGAAGAGGTTCCGCGAAACTCCTGGTACATACCAGACGTCAGTTAAAGAAAAACGTTTCAATTCACCATTGGACAAGTTTGTGACCTCGGTTATTCCGCTACCAAGAGCTTGTACCTTCTTGTTGTCCGCGACAGTTACAACACAAGTTCCGGAGAATGGTTCATATTTTGTAAACCAATTAATATTGTTAGTAATGTGCTTCGTTGCACCATTATCAAACCACCAGCTGTTATCAACCGATACCGCTAAAACGTCGCTACTAATAGATAGTAATGCCACCTTTGATTCGGTTTCATTTACTGTTGGGAATGAACTTTTATTAGTTCCGGTTCCACTAGCACGAGCAGTGTAGGGTGGTTGACCATCAGATTTCCAGCGAGCCCACTGTTTCAACCAATGACCCTTTAAGCTGCAATATTTGCAAACGACATCAACAGGTCTGTTTCCCCAATCTTTAGGCGTTTCGGATTTAGGGCCGTTTGAAGGAAAAGGCTTGTTTGGTTTCCGAACAAATTTGCCTTTGTTGCCATTTCTTATTTCCAAAACTTCGCCGGATGTGTTTGAAGTAGGTATAGGAGCAACATTTCTCTCATGAAGAATGAGCGTTGATGAAAGATCGTCAATCGTTTTGATATCGTTGGCCTTCATAAGTAAATAACTCGATTTGAACGTTTCAAGTCGCTTTGGAAGGATAATATCATATTATGAAGCACCTTTGAAACAAAGAGAAGTTCAAGAAGACTCTCGACAGTTTCGATCTTTCTTGTTTTCAAACCAGCAATGAAGTCGCGGTGCTGATTTTTGAAGCGCGCTAATATGCGGTGCATCTTCATTATCCGACCATTCAATACAAAAAAAATCAAGGCATTGACGGAAGGCATTGATCTTCAGCTTTATTGTCGAATTCTTTGGTCAAAATTTCCCAAGCCTCTCTTGCGGAAAGTCGACCCGAAATACGTTGATGGAGCTCATCACTAATGCATTGAGAAAGGATCATTTTAGCTTGCGCCGCGGATTTGTTCCAAGCTTCGAATTTTTCCTTCTCAACTTTCGATGGTGATTCAGAAAGAATAGGTTTAGGTGACGTACTTACCTTCAATTCAACACTTGTCCAACACCTTGTCCTTCCATTGAGGCCAATCCTCAGCTCCTCTCAGCGGTTTTATTCCTTTGACGAATTCCATGATCGATGGAAACAAAAACTGACGAATTGCACTCGCGCAAATGCACTCAGTCGAAAACGAAAAACACTAACCGAACGGGAAAACGCGAACCTCGAAAACGTGTTGATAACACACTAGAATACGCGATCGAAACTTTGCTTAGTACAATTGTACTCATTCGCTTAAGCGCAGTTAGAGCGATTTGAACCCATAACCTTTTGAGTTTTCAAATGAAACGCGACACTCGGTCGCAAAAAAGTCGCAAAAAAATTCAGTCGCAAAAAAAAGTCGCAAAAAAAGTCGCAAAAAAATTCAGTCGCAAAAAAAAAGTCGCAAAAAAGTTCAGAAAGAAGATTTTATTGAACGATAAAAACGACAGAAAGACAACGCATACATGGTTCGGGCCGAGTGTTGCCAGATGAAATATCTCAAAATCCCTACAATAGTATAAAAAAAATCCCTACATCCCTACGAGCTTCAAGAAAAATCCCTACAAAAATCCCTACGCTTTCAGAAAGTCGAAAATCTCTATTTACCGACTCAACAAAAGGAAAAATACAAAAATACTGACACCATTTTCAAACGACTTAAATATTTATTTATGAAAACTTTGAGATCAATAGCAACAGAACAAAAAAATCACTTAGGTTGACAATTCAAGTAGGTAGGTAACACATTTTATGGTAATATAAGGTAACAAATAAAGGTAAAGGAAGAATCAAATCATGGACGAACGAAGTGGTCTCACTAGAATAAATGTAGTAACTAGATGCAAAGTTTGGGGACGGTAAATTTGAACTCGCAAAGAGGCTCCCTGAATAATTACCCACCAGGTTCAACAAAAAACAACAAAATCAAATTAGCGACAAGATGAAGGATTTTTCAACGTGAAGATGTAAATGAATGCAAAATGAAGGCGCGGAATTCCAGAGGCTTATTAAAACCCGATCACCTAGCCAGCCAGCCCTCTGACGTCATAGGCTCTTACGGCATAGGCTGTGACGTACTAGTTGGCATCCTGCCAGCCGTCTGACGTCATACGCTCGTGCGTCATAGGTGCGTCTGACGTAGTGGCCCGCCTGTCGCTTGTGTTCTGGCGTGATCTGAGGGAAAGGGTGAATCAAGGAAACAAATTTTCCCGTTTCAGTTTATGTGCCAAAGCAAAGACATGAACATGTCAAAAGAATGTCAACTCCATCCTGTTGTTGATACAGTCGAGAATTAAATGCTTGCATACGAGTCTGCAACACATTGGGACATTTTATGTCTTTAAAGAAGTGATTCAAGAACCTTCGAACAATGCTACATCACCTACCCCAGTAGCGTAGTTGTTATCACCCCGCCTCGCAAATATCATTCTTCAGAGGCCGGAAAAAGTTATGATATCCACTTTCCCCGCCCGCCCTTTTCCTCATTAAGGAGCTAAGTACAATGAAAAGCTTAACCACTTCACAAGCACCGTACCCCTTTCGAAATCTCCCCTTGGCGCTATTGCGAGACGTTTTTATTACTTCCACAAGCAACTAATACTTGTATAAAACGTTAACCACCATCAAGTATTAGTTGCTTGTGGAAGTAATAAAAACGTCTCGCAATAGCGCCAAGGGGAGATTTCGAAAGGGGTACGGTGCTTGTGAAGTGGTTAAGCTTTTCATTGTACTTAGCTCCTTAATGAGGAAAAGGGCGGGCGGGGAAAGTGGATATCATAACTTTTTCCGGCCTCTGAAGAATGATATTTGCGAGGCGGGGTGATTTTTACACGGAGTGTTTTTTGGGGGGATATCACATCTTTTTGTTGTTGAAGTGGGTCATTTTATAAAGAAAGTCTATGCGAAATTTCAAGTCGATATGTCCTTTTACCCAGGCTGTAGACTCGTCAAAGTTGCCAAAATTAGCCTAAATTTCAGGTTTTTTGTTTCTAAAAGTTTTTTGGGTTGAGATAATGGGTTAAACATTCAAAAGGCACTGGCTGATGTTGAAACGAAGCTCTGTGCAAAATTTCAAGTCAATCCGTGAAGGTGGAAAGGCCTAACTGATTAAGGAGAAGAAGAACAGGTAAGGGTGAAAAACCGGGTTTTTGAAGTTATATAACTCGGCTCCCTTTAAAGATATCGACTTGAATCTTTCAAAAGGCACTTGCTACACTTGAAACGAAGCTCCGTGCAAAATTTCAAGTCAATCGGCGAAGGTGGAGAGGCTGTAGCCTTGACCGACTGAAAAAAGTAGAAAAACATGGTAATTGGTTTTTGAAGTTATATAACCCGGCTCCCTTCAGAAGTAGCGACTTGAAACTTTCAGAGCTTTCTCTTATCCACACCAAAAAGATCCAAACCAAATTTCAAGTTGATCGGTCAACTAGGAGCCGAGATATGGCCAAAATTAGCCTAAATTACCCTAAATTTTAGTTTTTTGTCCCTAATTTTTTTTTTGGTTGAGATAATGGGTTATTTCGTTCAAATGGCACTGAGACATGCTATAAAGAAGGTATGTAAAAAAATTCAAGTCGATAGGTCCTTTTACCCAGGCTGTAGACTCGTCAAAGTGGACAGAATTTTCCTAAAGTTTCTGGTTTTTTGTTTCTAAAACTTTTTTGGGTTGAGATAATGGGTTAAATTTTATATAAGGCTCTGTCTCAAGGTTAAATGAAGCTCTGTGCAAAATTTCAAGTCAATCGGTCAACGTGGAGAGGCTCCAGCCTTGCCTGTCTGAACAAGGAGAAGAAGAAGGAGAAGGAGAAGAACAATCTAAGGCCGTAAAACCGGGTTTTTGAAGTTATGTAGCTCGGCTCCCTTTAGACCTATCGATTTGAAACTTTCAGGGCTTTCTAATATACACTCAAAGAAGACCCACACTAATTTTCAAGTTGATCGGTCAAATAGGAGCCGAGATATGGATACCTCGAAAACGCGTTTCGTGACGTCCGGTAAATATACACTCGACAGCGTTCGTTTTCTCAACTTCTTTGCTTGGCGGGGCGGAACGCTACCGTGTTCCTAGATCACCTACCCCAGTAGCGTAGTTGTTATACTTAATTGTAGGGTTCATCATAAATTATGAAGCTTGCATTCGTATAGACAATAATATTGTCTATACGGTATGAGCGTGATTGTTTAAATAAATGTTTACACACAGGTGATCATTCTCAATGGTTTATATTATAAACTATTGAGAATGATCACCTGTGTGTAAACAATTATTTAAACAATCACGCTCATACCGCAGCTTGTCGGCCACGCACTCCGCAGTGGTTAACGTAATATGGTTAGGTAAATCGAGAGCTATCCAACGAGTGGTGAACGATTTTTGTACGATGATAACTGGCGAAGATAAAGTTCCGTAGCAACGAATCGGTTGTATGCGAAAATCATCAGACATTTTCGTGACGATTTCGTGTAACGCTTTTGTGTAACGTTTTTCGAGTTATTTTTATTTTACCGGTACTATGATCACCTTATCACAAGTTTGACATCCCTAATCTTGGATTCCCAATTTTTCAGTCCTTGCGATGGTTAGTTATAAAAAGTATTTGTTGTAGTTTCACTTTTCCACTCCAGGAGAGTAGCTGTTGTTCATTTGAGATCTAAGGTTGGTACTGTTGTTCACTCATTGTCTTGACCTACAGTTCCTTTTACACTTGGAAAAAGGACCAATATTTTCTTATTGAAAAAAAAAAAAAAAAATTCAAAAATCCCTACAAAACGCCTTCAAAAAAATAATCCCCCCCTACGCCCTATTTTGGTTTGAAAATCCCTACAGTAGGGATAAATCCCTACATCTGGCAACACTGGGTTCGGCAGACATCTTCTTATTATCACCATAGGTATCGATTAGTCCCTCAACAACGATTAATCGATTACGAGAATATTAAATTCAACAATGATGATGTCCGTGACTCTATCAAAATTTAATGCTTAATTTTGCATTTAATGCTTCGTGTAAACGTCGCTGATATTCGTCGGTGGCATCTTTTACACCAAAAGGTAACCCGAGCCAGCGGTATCTTCCGAAGGGAGTTCAGAATGTTGTGAGAATTGACCTGTTCTTGGAAAGCTTCACATTCCAGAAGCCGTCTTTGGTGTCCACGACTGAAAAGTATCTGACGCCTTTGAGCTCAGGGGCCGTTGAGCGCACGGGGATCAAGGCATACTAGCGTTTCATATCGAAACCTACAATATCGATATCGAGACTATCGCAAGGAGCCGATATTAGATATCGATGTATCGGTCAAAAATATCGATATTTCGATATATCGGTCGGATATCGACCATATTTAGAAAATTTTCTCAGTACTGTATGAGGATCGGTTTAACTGTTATGAAATTGGGAAAATAAGGGATAAGTAACGCTGAAATGGTAAAAATAATTCAAAACTTTATTTCAGGACTTTATTCCAACTTTAGACTGGAGAGGAGAGCAAACGTTGAAAATAATGCAAAACTTTACTTTAGGACTTTAGTTCACCATAAAAATTAAACTGCTTTAGAATGGAGAGCACTCCACACTTTTGTGCTGAGTCTCTTCAGGAACGCCCGTTGGGTTAGGTGCTCCGAAGTTAGGCGGTTGCCGTCATCCGTCATGATGCGGCCAACATCTGAGAAAAAGCGTTCCGATGGGACGGACGTGCCCACAGCTGGCAGCGATCGCATTGCGACTTTGTACACAGCAGACACCAATAACAGTGCCTCGGAATATTTTGCAACATAGTATTCCTTAAATTTTCGCGTGCTAAAGGGTGATTTAACAGCACGATATATCGGCTAAAAATATCGATAATCAAAAATATCGGAAGATGAGATATCGAAATATCGTCAGCAAATATCGATATCATATCGGGCATCGCTAAGGCATACCCTGAATTTTTTTGGAGATTTCACAATGACAATTTATATGAATAAACTTTTAGATCTAAATATAAAAGGAGAAATATTATCATTCGCGGATGATACCGCTATGATCGTTACGGGAAAACATTGGCCGGAAGTAGTTGAAATTACAACAGGAAATTTACAGAAGGTTGTGAGTTGGCTCCACGGTGCTGGGATGAAATTTAATTTTGAGAAGTCAAATTTCATCGCATATAGTAATAAAAGAATAATGGTGCCAAATATTGGATCAATAAAATGTCATACTGAAAATTGTAAAACTAGAACATCTTGTAACTGCCCTATCGTTTCTCAAGTTGAATCCACCAAATATTTAGGAATAATCACTGATCAGTGCCAGTCATGGGAAAAACATGTGAGCCATATGATAAATATATTAAGAAAGCTAATTGCTATTTGTAAAGAGGTCCGAGGATTTCTATCACTAAAATATTTAAGGGGTTTCTATTTTTCACTAATTCAATCTGTACTGACATACGGGATAATAGGATGGGGAAGCTGTTCAAAGAGTCTAATGGAAATGGTGTTTATTTGTCAAAAACTTCTTATCAAGATATTGCTAAAGAAACCTAGATCCTTTTCGACTGTGAAACTCTTCGAAATATTTAAAGTTATGACGGTACAAAATCTGATAACCTATCAAACAGTTACTAAAGTCTACAAAGAATGGAGTGAAAAGAAAATAGACAGAGTTGAACACGGAAGAACAAGATTTAGTAACGATATAAACTTAAAACTTCCACTCAAATTAACTACGGTAGGTCAGAACCAATATGTATACAAAGGAGTTAAAATGTTCAATGCACTGCCAAACGAAATTAAAAATATGGAAACTGTCAGTAAATTTAAGTTACACCTAAAGAAGCTATTATGGAATCAATTCATGACATTATGAAGAATTAACCCTACAAATTGTCTACAACATTTAACAAATAATATTTTGAATATAAAAATAAATTATTAATATCATAATAATACCATCGAAGCAGGAATACAGGATGGAGATACTCCTCCCCTCAGCACGAGGTTATCACCTCAAAGAGGGGAGAAGCATTTAATTTAAGAGAAGTTGTTTTATTTTGTACAAGTTATCATTTATTGTAATTATGAAAATTGGCTTCATGTAAGATTATGATTAATAAATGCATTTTTTAAATATAAAAAAATGTTACTTATCCATTCGGAAGGACCTGTCACCTTTTTGATGATTCCCTTGTCTACAAGCTCATCTAGTTTTTGCTTGAGTTCTTTGCGGAGGGGCACTGGGATTCGACGAGGGGTCTGCTTGACTGGCTTGCTATTTGGGTCTATGTTGAGATAGCACTCCCCCTTGAGGCATCCTATACCAGTGAACACATCCTTGTATCTGTCAATGATAACTTGTGCATGTTTTAATGTTATTTAATAGATACTACATGTAGTAAACAATGCCGCTCGTTTTGTGATCACTTGGTTGTCATGTTGGTTACAGTAGACGCTAAGAAACTGTTCAATAAGTTCTAAGGTGGTAGCCAAACGACAATAACGTTTATGGAACGATCCCCGAACGAGAACTAACGTTTATCGATCGATCCATGAACCATTCAGAATTTGGACTATCAAAATTCGAACATTCCGAATTACTGAAAGCAGCAAACAGAATTAGAAAGCGCGGCTAAAGCATTTTCCATGTTTCTTGAATTTTAGCCGTACGTCGATTGTATTTGAGATCTACGTCAAAAACCCGTTTTTTTTCTAACTCGTTTTTTAAGGTCTGCTTATGCACGTTTTCTCATTCAACTCCCTTGATTTTCTCTTCCCATAGGGAACATCATAGTGGCGGATTCGAGAAACAACAGGATCCAAGTTTTCAAGGAAAACGGCAGCTACTTGTGCCAATTCGGCTCATCCGGGTCTGAACCGGGGCAATTCGACCGCCCGAGCGGCATCTGCTTCACGCCCGACGGCAAAATCGTCGTAGTGGATTTCGGAAACAACCGAATCCAAATATTCTAAATCCAAAACGTACTTTGAAAATTTCAACTACGATTTTTCGGTCGTTGACGATCGACTTTCGACCAGGTTTTTTCGACAAAACTTGAAAAGTTTTATTCACTTACTCGAAGCTTTGACGGACGGAAGGTTTGTTTTAATTCAGTTCTAATTCTTAATAACCTAATTTTTTTAAACGTACTTTTGTTAGTTTTAAAACATTCACACTAACCTTCTGTCCAGTTAACACTTTAGACCTCCTAAACTGATACCGATTCCATGTTTTCCAAACAAAATTAAATATCGAATAATTAATTTGTAATGTATTCAATGACGAAATTTTGGTCTACTAGGTGTAACGATTTGGTACCTTTTTCAAGTTCTGTGAATCAAACATTTTTCAATAAGCCGTATTTTCTTGACTGTGCTTGAATTATTTATTACCAGTCCACCAATTATGTGGTTTTTGTACAATCCAAAATGCATACCTAAAAATTCTATAAACAACTTTGAAATTGCATTTCAAAAATGTGTCAACCATTATGACTCGATATTGTACTTTTTAAATCTCGTTTTTATATGTTATTTGTTTCTATTCGTACCAATACGGCCAAAATGAAGGTCTACGCTATCAATTTTATACCTGAGGTCAGCTCTCGCTGACGAGTTATATGTAAATATTTTAGGTTTTTCTGTGTATGTATTGTTAGAACTTTGACTTATGGTGGCTGAGCCATTTTTGGCCCTCAGATAAATATTTTTTCAATTCTTGTGACTTATTCAACTTGTTGTTGAAGACAAGGCTTTTTGTGTGCTGTTTGTTTCGTGCAAATGAATGCTGTCTGTTATGATAGCTATGTCGAATTGCTAGTTTAAAGAAATATATAATTTCAACTGCTAATTTTTGGTTGTAGCCCTTGTAATCCTCTCTTGTAAGCCCCAAATTTTCTTTTTTTGATTCGAAAAAAATAAATACATAAAATCGACATTTTTGATCATTTTGATATAAAACGCTTGACAGTTCCGAGAGTGGAAACCTAACTAAGAAAACTGAGTTCATTGAAGAAAAAAATAAGAAACAATATAGACTACCTATTGAAAAAGTCACGTCACTTGATAGCCACTAAGTTAGACGAACAAAATAAAACAATCGTCTTCGAGTAAAACGTCCATTACATGCCAAATGAATTCCTCAATTCGACTAGAAATAAACTTTGTTGACATGAATCGACGTTTTCCAATGAGTCTTTTCTACTCAATTGTGTTAGGTACTGTATCAAAATCGAAAATCAACTTTTTTTTTTTGAGTTTTTGAATCATTACAACAACGATTCTAGCTAGACAGGATATTAAATTCTGCAAATTCTTGACACAACGGTTTATTATCTTCTTTATGCAGATTACCCTTCTGTTTAAATTGCTAAATGCTAGATTGATTATTATTATTTAAAGTACGCACATTTTATATGTAAGTTACGGTAGGTTCCTTGGGAGTTGGCTTTTTAAAAAGACACGAGCAGGATTCCAACAAATGCACTTTAATTCGGAATAGACGGAATGACTTGTAACGGTGGTAAGTTACAGGGGAACACGGAGTACAGGGTTGATCGAACAGCAGCGAGCCGAGAACTGAGGGTCCGGCGGCGTCGCGGCTGCTTTTATTAGATCGTGTGCACAGTCAGCATTAAGGGCGGGGTAGGAGATATAACTCTTCCCCCCTTATAAGAAAAATTTAAATTTGAAGTAATGAGAATTTAAATTTTACAATTTCGACAACACAAGAATAATACAATTACATCCATCTAAGACACAATAGTACAATACATAATGATAATACAATACAATGCAATAATACAATAATACAGCAAGAATAATACAGTAAGAGGGTAAATACAGTAAAATGGTAGATAACGTGAGGAGCACAATAAATTGGTTTACACAAGAAGGGTTAAGGGTTACATTGCATTGTTCGTTTATGCTTACAAATTCGGTATCCAGTGTAGACTATGAAAGTGATTAACGCGGCATAGAGTAAGACTGTCCATATGCTAGGGGAGAGATAGTGTAACATTAATTCCTTTGTTGTTAGGATAGGGACTGACGGGGCCGGCAAGTGTTTCAAGTTTCTGAGTTTTATCACGGCCGAAGGTTTCTTATTGAAATCCCAAGGCTGCTTCTGAAATTTAACTATGGTAGGGATGTGCGAGGTTTGGATAGATGGGATGGTTACTGTTTGACTCCTGTATTCAATGGAGCTATTGCCAGGAGAGATCAAGAATATCCCTTGGAGAGTTTTGAATTCTATATTTCCTTGGGTCGTGATTTTGATTTGATCCTTATTAGGAAACAGGAAGACGTAGCGTTTAGCCTCGTTTAACAATTCTACGTGATTTCGCTGCAAATCCAGTTGTATTAGATCACAACGACCATTTAGACCCTTGAGGAGGATGTCTGTCTCGCAGTCATGTTCGCTTGACAGCTGGAGGCCATTTGGACAAAGATAGTTAGTTGTCCCGTATTCGCATGGTTCATTGGAGAAGATAAGTTGTGAGTCACTTTCGGATCTTAGCACATATTTTGTAGCGGGGAGGATAGTCACATAGTTACCCTGGGTGAAGGCAGGAAGTGATTGTAATAGAATTAGATCGTAATGGTCAGGGTAAACAATGGGGACGTCGAGGAAATACACTATTTCCTCGGTGCTTATGATGCATTTGACCTTAATATGAGTTTGGGTCTCCCATAAAGATTCGCCTTCAAATTGTGGTAATCTATCGCCGTAGAATGGTGTTAGGTTTCTGAGGGTATTTAGAAGGGATTGTGGTTTGATGATACTGGGGTGAATTTTTCCCAACTTACAGAATGTGACGGAATTCTCGATATCCTGGGTTATGTCCGAGATGAGTTGCAACAGTAATTGGTCATGCTCGAGGGCTGTTTCTACTTGTTTTACATGAGTTTCAAAGGAGCTTATGCCCTTTAACCTTTCAATTTCGGAGGCCAGGATGTCATGATTGTAGTTTATAGTATCTATGGTATGATTTAGTTCTTCCGTTAGGCGGTTATTAATAGAATAATGGTGGCTAATTGGTTGGGACAATGTTTCTTGATTAGTCTGTAGATGTTGGAGGATTTGGTTGAATTTATCTTCGTCGTTTGCGTCTAGATTACCCGTGATGAATTTGATTGCGGAACCTAATCCATTTAACAATCCGCGCTTTTGACGGCGTGGCAGGGTAGAGCCAAATAACCGTTCTTCTGTTGATTTTAACATATGGTTTATCATCTGTGTTCGGGCATGGACTACCTTGTGGATTTCCTTATCGTTTTCTATTATTTTGATGATATCGTGGAAATGGGCTCGAATTTGGTTTAGTTGATTGAGTAATTCTCCTAGATGATAGTAGTGTGTAATCGTGTGATAGTAGTCAATCCTTCTAGCGGGGCCTAGTCGTATGGGCAACAGACCCAGATTGGAGGAGATGTCTTCGATTTCTATCCCTTGGGTGATTAATATGGTCGAGACCAATATGACGAAGGTGGCGGCAGATTGTCTGTCCATAGTCCGGAAGCAAGTCAGTCAAGTATGTCCTGAAATGAGGATTATGGGCTAGAGTCAGAACTAGAACTGGATGGCGGAGAATGGTAGGGTTTCCTTGCTATAGGAACGGGGATTCCAGAAGTACTGGGTATTGGGGAGTCTTTATGAACTAGCCTGGCTGGTGGAGTGTCTGGTGGTATTGGTAACGCTTTGCGAGGGAATCTAATTGGCGGGGTGTCTGGTGGTATTGGTAACGCTTTGCGAGGGAGTCTAACTGGCGGGGTGTCTGGTGGTATTGGTAATGCTTTGCGAGGGAGTCTAACTGGTGGAGTGTTTGGTGGTATTGGTAACAATTCTTCCGGAGAAGTTGGAGGCGTTGAGGACGGTGTGATCTCCATTCCTGCAATTCTGGAGAGGTCTTTACAATGTCTTTTTGGAATGGGAGTAGTAGAACTAGTGATGGATGGTTGTGACGAGACTGAAGGTCTCGGTCTTTTTGCTGTTTCGTCTGGGACGGAATAAAAAGTGGCGGTTTGTGGAGAAGAGTACAGTTGCACTGCTGAGGGCATTGGTGGCGTAAGGACCATGTCTTCCGATGGAGCGTAGCTGGAGGAGCTACTTGATTCTGGTGCTTTACGGGGTCGTTTTATATTGGAGATGTGAATTTTGGGTTGAGTATTACCGTGGCGCGGCTGTATTAAAGCCGTACCCCTTGTCTGGTTGGTCGATACTAGTTTTTCTGCATTGTAAATGGGTTTTGTTTTGTTTTGAAGTTGTCTTGTCCTTACGTACACGGTGGGTGGTAGTTCAGGTGCATTTTCCCTAGTGGTGTTCTTCTTTTCCAAGGTTCTTTCTTTCAGTTGGACAGCATGATCTCTCAGGGTAGTGTAAAGGGCCTTCATTTTTTCTCGGTGTCTATTGAGGTAGTCGTTTGTAAGACGCTGGTCCAAATTTAATTTGAGGAGAGTATCTCCGGAGATGTGACCTTGTATTACCTCAAAAGGAGTAAGGGAAGTGGCTGAGTGCACACTGTTGTTATATGCAATGAGGACATACTGGATTTTTGTCTCAGTATCATCTTTCTTAAATTCGTCCCTGAGGTTAAGGAGTCTCATGTGTTCAATGATAGTCGAATGAAACCTTTCTACAGCTCCATTAGACTCTGGATGTTGGCTTGATGCAAAGTGGATATTGATATTATGATTTGACAATAATTCTCTGACCAGGGATGAATTCAATTCGGCTCCGTTGTCCGAGATTATCTGCTCTGGAACCCCATGGTGAGTGAAGTATTTTAGGAGGGCTCTAACAGTGTCTAGACTGGTGTTGGTAGGAACGACGTACATTTGTGCGTATTTTGAAAACGGGTCGAAGATTGACAGAAACTTGGTACGTCCTAGGGTGATTTTATCTATGTGGAGTCTTTCAAAGGGCCGTGAAGCGGTCGGGGTTAAATTAAATTTTACTTTTATCGGGTTTCTTTCATATTTAGTTCGGAAACATAAATCATAACGGTTGACGAAATCTTGAACAGAAATTTTCTGATTTGGCCAGAAATAGTTGCGTTTCAGATGTTCGTACGTTTCTGGTATACCGCGATGGTTTGTTTTTCCAAGGTGGTAGGACCTGATTAGTTCTTCTACATCTTCTTCCGCTTCTATGTCTTCGAGCAATTTAGAGAATTTAGTGAATTTAATTTCGGTACTTTGGAAGTTCCTGGCAATAATGGTCGCGAATCTTTGACAGAATTTATTATTATCATCATTTTGGAAAAAGAGGGCGTAATAGGTTTTGGGTCGGACGTATTCCTTGACAAAATCTACCACGTCCCTTTCTAGATTATGGTGGGAAAGTTCTACATTTATTCTGGTTTTAGTATTGTTGAACAATCGTACGACGGATGGTTTTCTCGGGATGGAAGTTATTAATTTAAGAATGATTTGATTTTTCGCGTGATTTACTGCCTCATCTTTATGGGGAATAGTTGCAGGAGTATTTGCAGGAATAGTTACAGTCTGAGCGGAAGTTGACGGGGCTTCGACATCAATTGATTGATTGCTTCCTCTAGGTGATTGTCTAGAACGCGAAAATGCTGCCAATATTTCGGAAATGGCTCGGTTTTCATTTTCTGCAGTTCGTGGAGATGTAGGGGAGGCAAGAATGGAATCTAGTTGAAGTTCGGGCAATTCTAGGGGAACGTTCTGAAGTAAGTCCTCAAAGTTGATAGGTGACATGGGATCTGGCGGCGGGTCTGATTCAAGGTTGTTGAGTTCAATTCGGGAGAGAGCGTCTGCTACATAATTGGACTTTCCAGGTTTGTAGTGAATTTCAAAATTGAAATCACTGATTTTTAATCTCCATCGATAGAGTTTGGAGTTGGGGTCCTTCATTGCAAATAACCACTGTAATGGTTTGTGGTCAGTGAACAATAGGAACTTTTGCCCATAGAGATAAGGACGGAAGGCCTTTAGGGCGTTTAATACTGCAAGAAGTTCCTTTTCGTTTGTAGCGTACTTTCTCTCTGTTTCCGAGAGTGTCTTGCTAGTGTAGGCAATTGGGAGGTCAGATCCGTTAAAATCCTGGCTTAGGACAGCGCCTGTAGCGAAGTCGCTAGAATCGCAAGTCACCTTAAATTGTTTGTTAAAGTCGGGATACTGTAGGATTGGGTCGTTGCAAAGGAGAGTGGTACACGTCTTGAAACTTTTCTCGAATTCCGGGGATTTAGGAGTCATTTTGCCATCCTTTTTCAAGGCAGAGGTTAGCGGTTTTGTAAGGGCGGCAAAACCTTTGATAAACCTCCGATAATATCCGAGAAGCCTTAAGAACCTTTTGATCTCGGTTCTCGTGCGAGGTATTGGGAAGTTTCAATCGCACGTATTTTCTCGGGGTTTGGCTTGACACCATCCGGAGTAACTACGTGACCTAGATATGCTAATTCCCTTTTCAGGAATTCTGTTTTGTCTGGCTGCATCTTCAGGTTGGCTTGTCGGAGGCGGTCGAAAACCTTCCTCAGGCTAGGAGTTGTATAGATCAAGTAATTACCCACAATTCCTAGGAGTTTCGGCAAGCTGCCGTTGATAGTATACCTGGTTTTGGTTATCCGTGGTTCCTTGAAGTCTGCGTGATCGGTGAAGTGTTCACTGTTCCGATGCACTATTCACTGTTCTGATGCACTGTTCACTGTTCGTTGATAACTCCCGGGCACTTGAAAACTTCGACGAAATTTCCGCGGAGACGAGGTCGGTCGCGAATATAATTTCTGTGTGTCGAAATTGTTGTTTTCAAATGTCCTACTGACTGCGCCAGTTACGGTAGGTTCCTTGGGAGTTGGCTTTTTAAAAAGACACGAGCAGGATTCCAACAAATGCACTTTAATTCGGAATAGACGGAATGACTTGTAACGGTGGTAAGTTACAGGGGAACACGGAGTACAGGGTTGATCGAACAGCAGGGTCCGGCGGCGTCGCGGCTGCTTTTATTAGATCGTGTGCACAGTCAGCATTAAGGGCGGGGTAGGAGATATAACTTATTTGGTAGAATAGGTATGAGAATAGGTCGTTAAGTACAGCCCCTCCCCCCCCCCCATCATCTGGGTACCCCCGGGTTCAACAAACATTAATTTTTTCCATCCCCTCGTCAAAAGCTTTTATTTGAACCCATAGAAACCAGCAGCTATACAGCAGAGGTCATCGGGATCCTACAAGCTCTCGAATATAAATTATATCATGATATACCCCCATTGCTGACGACATAGTTCTAATCGCACACACACCCAGCATCCTCCAGAAAATGATTGACCGCCTGAGAGAGGACGTGGATGTCTGGAGCCTCGAGATCAATCTTGCCAAGTCACAGATCGTTGTTTTCAGATCCCATTGGGCGTTTAGCGAGGTCAGAGATTGGGGGACCGAAGCATCGAAGTCGTTGATTCCTACAAGTATCTTGGGATAGTGCTCTCATATAACCTCCAGCTGAAGAAACACTTCATGGAAAAGTCCAGGATAGCTCGTGCTGGAATTAACTCAATCTGGTCCGGTCTCTTTACTGCTGCCGATGTGCCTACTGAGGTTAAGTTTCGGGTCTTTGAGGCTGTGACTATGGCCACGGTGTGCTACGGTGCGCAGTACTGGGGGCACTCTGCCTTTGAGGAGATTGAAAAAGTGAAACGGTTCTTCCTCAAAAATCTCTTCAGGTTGCCGATGAACTCCCCAAATTATCTCGTGTATAACGAAACAAAGCAAGCAACAGTCTTCTTGTCAACACTGAAGTTGAATGCTGACTACCTATTGAGGGTTCTCAAGCAACCGGAGGGCCGTTTTACGAGGACTGCAGCGCTTGAGGTGATAAGGCGACGGATTGGTTGGGCTGAGGAATGGCAGCGAATGATTGCATTGTGCGTGGAGGAGCCACCGGAGCACCCGTTGGACCACTCTGCCTTTGGAACGTTGGGTAAGCTGGTCCTGGAGGCCCAGAGGACTGGATTTAGGAGGAGCATCATAGAAAGAGCACATAATGCGCGATTCCATCTCCTATACTGCCATCTGGACCTGGACGTTGACTATATCAAAGTTTTGACCCAATACGAGACAATGGTAGTCATGAAGTGCCGAGGCGAGCTGTTTAGACTGAACTGCCAACCCTGGATCCCGAACAGGGTATATCTCTGTGCTATGTGCAACCTGCGAGCGGATGAAACTGTACAGCACTTCCTCGCTGAGTGCCCGATTCTTGGCTTCAACCGTACCAAGTGTTTCGGCCGTGGGACGCTATCTAGGGAGGAGCTGGTGGATGTGTTGAATGGTCCAAACTGGCCAAGTCTCTTCTCATATTTCCGTGAGGCCTGGCGATACAGGGTGTTCTGCCGCACAGAAGACAGAAGACGTAGTATAGTAGGGTTTTCTGTTGAAGACACCTACTCTTCACTTTTCTCATGACGTCATCAACCTCGATCCATGCTATCCACCTCTATCCATGCTATCCACCTCTGTGTGTTGTAAGCCTGCGCGGCAAAAAGGAAACCTTCCTAGCACATTGTAAAACTCTGCAAATTCTTGACACAACGGTTTATTATCTTCCTTGTGCAGATCACCCTTCTGTCTATACCAGACTGTGTTGCAAATCGGCACCATACCATATTCTCACCGTACTCATACCATACCATACGAATTTCTTTTCTATCTTACCATACTGTACTAAATCATACATACAATAATATACCTTACCATACTCATACCATGTCATACAAACCGAGTGAATATTGAAATGTCATCCATTTCTGACCTATATTTAAAATTTCAAGTATATAGCTCATCATCAAAATTTAATTTGTTTAAACAAATAGGTATTATTTAAACAATTTTACAGACAAGAAACCGAGTGAATATTGCATTGTGATCCATTTCTGACCTATATTTAAAATTTCAAGTATCTAGCTCATCATCAAAATTTAATTTGTTTAAACAAATAGGTATTATTTAAACAATTTTACAGATGAGAAACCGGGTGAATATTGCATTGTGATCCATTTCTGACCTATATTTAAAATTTCAAGTATCTAGCTCATCATCAAAATTTAATTTGTTTAAACAAATAGGTATTATTTAATCAATTGTACAGATGAGAAACCGGGTGAATATTGCAATGTGGTCTATCCCCGACTCACGGTTAAAATTTCTAGGCTGAGTTTACCGGGAAGATGAAAAAAGGTAGTTTTATTCTGGGCGTCTGGAGGTTGACCCACGTAGCGGCCATTTTCGACGCGAAAGTTTAGTGTTTTTCCTAAACCTTTGCGCGCTCACTGTGAACGAACGGCTGGTCGCACAAAAATCCAATTGGTCTTAAAAGATTCGTAATTTTTCAGGTCATTCAAAAGTGAACTGAAAATTACACGATTCAGTTAAATATTTTGAGATATGACATTGTCGAAATTTTAAATTTCGTTTTGAACCCCTTCCCCTTGACCTAGGGTTATGAAAAGTTTCGAGGATCATTGTGGGGCTGGTCCAAACCCAGAAACCAAATTTCGTAATTTTAGCTCAACGCTAACTGGGCAAAGTGGCGCGGACGGCGTACGGGGGACGGCGTACGGCGGACGGACGGATTTTTTTTTATTCGATTTTCTGAATCTACGTGTCTTGAAACGTAAACCAACAAATTTTGAGGGGGGGTTAAAAAATTTTTTTCTTTGGGCGATTCCAATGGTTCATTATCGAAGATAATAAACCAAAATAGAGGTCACTCATATTCTTTGTTCGGGCCTCACTCTTGCTCCGTTAATTCTGTTATTCTTGTGATGAATAAATTAGTCTTGCACCAAAATCGTCTTGCACCAAGGGATTTCCTTGTTTCCGAATTTAATTATAACAATTAGAAAAAACGAATGAATAAACTACCTAGCTTCCTCCTACTAAGATCCCTCCAGAGATTTTTTTTTTTTTTTTTTAGTCACTTATAGGTTTAGCTTAAGCTATTAAACAATTGTTGTTACCCTTGCAAATTACATGTAGTATTTATACCTTACTTTCCTATGTTATTTTTTCAACAACCAGTACTATGTTACATGTATCTCTTGCTAAGATTTTTGTATGTACTAAAAGACGGGGCTCGGCTGTTGGTCTTGCGACCAAAGCGCCTCATGTATGAAACTTACTGAAAAAAATATTGTAATAAACATGTTCTTCATTCATTCATCTACACGAAATTGTGAACTATCCGTCAATGTCTGTCAATTTCTGAATAAAAACTTTTTAAAAAGTCAATCGGCAAGACAGAAGACGTTTCTTACATGTATGTAAACATTAGGCAGCTGGCTGGCCAAGACGTACCTATTTGCACGGACTCCCTTACCACGCTTCAAACATTGTCAAGCCCTTACCTCACCAAGTTCAAAAATCATATGATTGTGGAACTTGTGAAATTAGTGGCCATGTTCAAAGAAAATGGTGTTAATGTAACCTTATGGGTTCAAGCCCACAGGGGTTTAGGATTAAATGAAAAGGTAGACAGGGCAGCAAAACAAGCAGCATGCGAGGGTGTGCCGCTATATTATTCTAGACCTAAGGAGGAGTTGTATAATACAGTCAAACGGCAACAATATAGCACATGGCAAGCAGAATATGAGTTAGGGGAGAAGGGCAGATTTTACAAGAACCTGAGTCCCAGAATAACTAGCGTACCATGGTTTAAAAGAATTGCTAAGCCCAAACGCTTTATACGTATGATCTGTAGGATGCGATCGAATCATGCAATCTGCCCGATTTACCTATATCGTATAAACTGTAGGGATAATCCTGCCTGTGAATGTGGATATCCAGCCGGGTCGCTGGAACATATTTTTATGAGTTGCCCTATTTAATGGAAAAGTAATTGTTCAACATAGTTGTTGAAAACTTTTATTGAAAAGCAAAAAGAAATTGAAAAAACTGGCTTTGAATGAATAATCTTTTTGGAACACAAAAGTAATCTTCTCGAGAGATAACCGTGAATAGACTAATAAGGGGAATCAGTGTTGCCACAATTCAATTTTTAAAGACGCATTACTACTAAAACTTCAACACTTTCCCTTATTTTAAAATTGAAGGAAACCAAGAAAATCTTCACTTGATCCCCATTTTGTCACATAGAACACGAATGCATGGAGCAGCCAAGGGTTTCGTCAGTCCATCTGCCAACTGATCTTCTGCAGGAACTCTGTTGACTTCCAATTTCCCATTGCTGATCAGCTCTCTGATGAAGAAATGCTTCCTCTGAATGTGTTTTGTGCGTCGATGGTTTTCAGGGTTCTCTGCCAATCGAACTGCGGCTTCATTATCAATTCTGATGACAGGAATCTTCTTCAGCGTAGAAAGTTCATTAAGCAGCCTGCTAAGCCAAATAACGTCCTTTGCAGCTTCGCTGGCAGCAACAATCTCGGCTTCTGCTGTAGATTCTGCTACTGTTGACTGTCGCTGGCTTGACCATGAAATGGCTCCATCCGTATATTTAACTAAAATTCCGGATGTTGAACGTCCTGTTTTTGTACATCCTCCAAAATCTGCATCACTGTAGCTATCAAGGATCCCAATCTCTGCAGTTTGGCAATAAACAATGCCAAGATCCAAAGTTCCAGCAATGTAACGGAAAACTCTCTTTAGTTTTGCAACATCTTCGGCTGTGGGATTCTCCAGTGTTCTAGATAGAAAACTGACAGCATAGGCTAAGTCAGGTCTACTTCCAAGCATGAGATACATCAGTGAGCCAACTGCTTGTCTGTATGGAAAATTATGCTCTTTTCCAACTAGGTACTTTCCCTGAATCTTGACCTGGAGCCATGGGAGATGAAACTGGGTTGCACTCTGCAAAGTTGAATCTTTCTAAAATTTTCTGAGCATAGGCTGTTTGACAGATCTTTATGTCACCGTTTGTCAATTTCTTAATCTCAAGGCCCAAAAAATAGTCAGCATCCTTTGAAGTGATCTTGAACTCTGTCCTCAGCTGGTTGATAAACTCTTCAAGTTCTTTCTTACTTGTAGCTGCAACAATGCCATCATCAACATGCAAGGCTAATATGATTTTATTGTTGTTCCTCTCTCGAACAAAAAGGCAGGGTTCTTCAAGACTAACTTTGAAATCCAAATCTTCTAGAAACTTGCCAATACGCTTGTTCCACCATCTTGGCGATTGTTTCAGGCCATAAAGGCTCTTCTTCAGTTTCGAAACTCTACTGGTGTTGTCATTATATCCATCAGGCTGAGTCATATAGACGGTTTCTTCCAGCTCACCATACAGGAACGCTGTGGAAACGTCGAATTGAACAAGGTTCATCTTCTCTGTAGATGCAATGGCCAACATTAATCGAATAGTCTGCAATCTTGCAACCAGACTGAAGGTTTTGGTAAAATTGATGCCCTTCCTCTGTCCATAGCCTTTAGCAACTAATCGGGCCTTATATTTCAAAACCAAACCATCAGGATTAAGTTTTAATCGAAAAAACCATTTACATGGAATGGCTTTTGAACCTCTTGTCAATTCTGATAGTTCCAATGTGTTGTTCTCGACCAATGAGTCCATTTCACTGTCCATGGCCTTCTTCCATCCCTCGCTGTCGGATCTTTGAAGAGCCTCTTTGTAGGACTGAGGCTCCTCATTAGTCGTCATCACCATCACAAAATCGTCGTAGTAGGTAGGAGGTTTGATATGATCTTTGCGGCGCAATTGTCGAGTACTATTTTCTGAGTTTTCATGGGTATCATCATCAGACTCAGATTCCGCTTTCTCAGAGTTTGATGTATTCTCTGGTTCACTTTCGGATTTACCAATTCGAAGCTTGATAGTTTCTGGATCATTAAATTTTAAAGATTCTTCTTCTTCTACTGTAGACGGCAAACTCTCAAAAGGTATCTTTAATTGTTGTGAGGCGACTACATTCACTCACACTATTATTGACGGATTGATCAACGTTGTCATTGAAAATGTTTATGAATAAAATTCAGTCTTCGTCTTGTGTTACTAGCAAAATATTGTATCTTACAAAAATCATCGTCTTACCAAATAGCACTCTGCTTATACCTATTAGGTACCATTTACAAAAGGTTATGTGCCATTGAACGCTTAGAAGATGACGAATGTAAGTTACAAAATAGAGCCGTTAAATAAAAATAACTACGACACTTGGAAAATTCAAGCAAGAGCGATCCTAGTGAAAAATGGACTCTGGGGTTACGTATCAGGTAGCATCCCGAAACCCGCCACACCAAATGATGAAGGAGGTGGTGATGCTGATACAGCTGCAACGACAGCAGCAATTACCGAATGGGAAAAATATGACTTGAGTGCACTATCAGATCTCATGTTAGTCATAGCGCCAAGTGAGTTAGTTCAAGTGAAAAACTGTACCTCATCCAAAGAAGTTTGGGACACACTTCAAAACATATACCAAAGTTCTGGACCCGCTCGAAAAGCTACATTAATGAAACAATTAATTCTAAAACGAATGAAAGACAGTGAAGACACTAGAGAACATCTAAAATCTTTCATGGACATAATAAATAAGCTGAATGAAATGGATGTACAGATGGACAAAGACTTAATTGCTGTAATAATGCTTTTTAGCCTACCAGACTCATTCGAAAATTTTAGGATAGCGATTGAGTGTAGAGACAAGTTGCCCAGTCCTGAGGAACTAAAAGTGAAAATCATAGAGGAGTCGGACGCAAGGTACAAAAATACAAATAGAAGTAGTGAAGAGGCATTCTATGGCAAAAACAATAAAGCTAAATTTAAAAGAAACCCAAACAATACGAACAAAAGTAACCCACAAAATCAAAAAGGAAATAACGATGATCAATGCCAAATTTGTCATAAATACCGACATACAGCTGATAAATGCTGGAAAAACCAAAACAATAAGAGGAGTGATACCACATTCAAACTAACTGAAACAAGTTTAACAACAAATGAACTAGAATCAGAACAATCACAAGATTGGTGTTGGGATAGTGGATGTACTTCGCATATGTCGAGAAACGAAAGCAAATTTGAAAAATTAGACAGAACGCGAGGGAATGCAACTTTACGTCTAGCTACAAACTCGCAAACTACATCTATAAATGGAACTGGAAATATCAAACTTGAAACAAAAAGTAGAGTAATAAATTTGACAAACACTTTACATGTACCAAACCTATCTACAAACTTACTGTCAATCGCAAAAGTGACAGAAAATGGACATATGGTAATTTTTTATTCAGAAAAGGCAGTCATATTAGATAAAA
Organism: Stenodema calcarata; assembly: GCA_963920205.1. Lineage (NCBI taxonomy): Eukaryota > Metazoa > Arthropoda > Insecta > Hemiptera > Miridae > Stenodema > Stenodema calcarata. The sequence goes on from OY986063.1 coordinate 363,720, forward strand.
ATTCAGAAACAGTCAAGAAAACGAAAAACCTGATTGCTATAAGTCACGATATTTTGTTAAAAGCAGAAAAATTGAACGGACTTTTCTACACAAAAATGAAAGAATCAAAGCCAAATTCAGAAATTACAAAATTCACAAAAATTGAAGAATGGCATAGAAAACTTGGTCATCTAAATGAACAAGAACTGAAATTAGCATTGAAAAATAATACAGCTCAAGGATTAGAATTTAATGAGAAAGAGAAATTGGATCAGTGTGAAACATGTCTAACTGGAAAATTTTCAAGGTTACCATTTCAGAAAAGAGAAAATCCCAAGAAAACGGAACTTCTGGAGATCATACATTCGGATATCTGTGGACCTATGCGAGTACCTACACCAAATGGAGCTCGATACTTCATCACATTCATTGATGATTCCACAAGATATGGTCGCGTATACTTTCTCAAGCAGAAAAATGAAGCATTGCAAGCATTCAAAAGCTACAAAAATGAAGTGGAAAACTATATAGGTAAGAAAATCAAACACCTACAAACTGACAATGGAAAAGAGTATGAAAATGAAGAATTCTCTAAATTCCTAGATGAATCAGGAATCAGAAGGAGGCTCTCATGCACCTATACACCGCAACAAAACGGGTTGGCTGAACGGAAAAATAGAACACTGCTAGATATGGCTAGATGCATGTTAATTGAAGCAAACATGCCAATGATGTTCTGGGCAGAAGCCATCAACACAGCCAATTATATAAGAAACCGGTGCCCATCAAAAACTCTAAACAATGAATGTCCATTTCAAAAATGGGTAGGTAGATCTCCTTCAGTAAGGCATCTACAAATTTTTGGCTCAAAAGCTTATTTCAAAAACAAAAAGCCTAACATAGGAAAATTCGAACCTCGAGCACTAGCTGGAATATTTGTTGGCTACTCTGAAACATCTAAAGCATTTAGAATTTGGGTTCCAAATCAAAAGAAGGTTCAAATTACTCGCGATGTAAAAATACTTCCAACATTTTACTATTTACAAACAAAAACTGATGAAAATTATGATTTTATTAATGAAAACAATGAACCCTCGTATAAAGAAATTTCCAACAATGACAAAAACACACTGGAAATAGAAATACCCATAAACACTAGCTCAGGAGGAGTTAGGGCTGAACCCGAAATAATTAACAACGACCCGGCTGAAGACTCTGAGGATTGCATAGAGGAAGCGGCAGAAGAAGCTGTTGACGTTGGCAGACCTCAAAGAGATCGGCGACTACCATTCTGGGCAGGGCCGGTGAGAGGGCGGGGCAGGGAGGGCCATAGCCCTGGGGCCCGGGACCCCGAAGGGGGCCCGGCACGGCCGAATGTAAAATTATTTTCTGTTCATGTAATCTGCTAAACTCAAAAAGTTTAGGATGGTTTTCCAGTTTACTAAGTATTAATTTAATTTTAGTGTTACTAAGTATTACTTTAACTAATTTTGACGATTACCTAATATTCGCCAATGCGAATGAATATTACCTACCTAACAGGAGGGCGACTGTGCTGCTTCGACGTTCGTACAGGATGTCCTCGGTACTAAAAACTTCGAACGGCTATTGATAGGGGAGTTGGCAGCGTTTGCTCTTGCCGAGAGGTATGTTCTGTTTTAGCTGTCAGTCAGTCACTGTTTTCACTGTTTGTTTAATGTTCGCGAGTTGTTATAGTTTTGTTAATGAATTAGTGAATTGCAATGAGTTATAAACATAAGTCTGGTGCTCAAAAAAGAAAAGAGAAGGAAGAAAAAGAGTTGAAGGAAAAGGAATCACAAAAAGGTCAGTTGTCACTTGGACATTTTTTTAAACCGCCATTACGTCGGCTTTCGTCGCAGTAGGAAGTAATGACACAGTAGATTTACCTACAATTACTGTAAAAAATGAAACGGAACAAAATAAACCTATTCCTGATAATGTAAGTGTAGGCATCAGTGAGCCGGAGCCTACTTCGTCTGCTGTAACCCAACCCAAGCCCCAGCCAGTCCCAAATGCAAGCAAATATTTTGACATAGGGGATCCCACTTTTGATGCTAGCCACGACTTTCGATATCCTCACATTCCGTTGCCAGATCACTTCCCAGAAGATTCGGCAGGATGTTCTGTTCCAACTTCGGTTTTTAAAAAGAAAATTACAAATAGTGAACTAGTTACACGAGATTGGCTTGTTTGGAGCAAATTTAATAAAGCATTTTACTGTTTACCTTGTAGGGTATTTAGCACGCTGCCTAAGCCACAACGTTCTTATTTTACACTTCCTGAAGGCTTTTCTGCAGAAAAACGGTGGAAAAAACTGTTTGATAAAGTGCCTGAACATGAAAATTCCTCTAATCATAAAGCCTGTTATGTTCAGTGGAAGTCAGAGGTGATAAAATCGAAAAAAGATAAGAATGTGACTGGCTTACTTCTGCGTTCGATTCAACAAGAAAAAGATAAATGGCGTGATCTTTTAAAGCGACTGCTCAATGTCACTTTGTTCCTGTCTGAAAGAGGGCTTGCTTTTAGAGGAACTAAGGAAAAAATTGGTGACCCCTCTAATGGAAATTTTTTAGGTATCTTAGAACTGCTAGCTAATTACGATGCGATTTTGAACGAACACTTGAATAAAGTTCGCTCTTTTCAAGAGAAATCTGAAAGAATGCAAGTGCATTACTTGTCTCACGATATTCAGAATGAGTTTATTAGTTTGTGTGCTGCCCAAGTGACAAGAAAAATCCTTGAAGAGAGAGAAAAAGCAAAGTACTACGCTGTAATTGTTGATGCGACACCTGACTCAGCGCATGTTGAACAGACTGCTATTCTTTTAAGATATTTAACTTCTTCTACTGAGGAAAACCAACCATACAGAGTTGAAGAGAGGCTGCTGTGCTTCACTGACTGTTCACAAAAAAGTGGGAAAGCCATTGCTGAGCTTATTTTAAATAAGCTGAAACAGTATGAAATTCCATTGGAAGATTGTAAAGGCCAGGGTTACGACAATGGCAGCAACATGAAAGGTGCTTATAATGGAGCCCAGGCCATCATTCTCTCTGCCAATAGCGAAGCTGTTTACTCTGCTTGCATTTGCCACTCCTTAAACCTATGCGGAGAACAAGCGGCGGAGAGTTGTCGAGATGCAATGACTTTTTTTGGAAGTGTTCAGAAATTGTACAATGTTTTTGGCTCTAGCCCCCAAAGATGGGAAATCCTCAAAGATATAATACCAAGCTCTCTTCATTCAATGTCTAAAACTCGCTGGTCAGCCAGAGTAGATAGTGTCAAACCAGTTGCGGCTCATCTGCCAGGGATTGTAAAAGCCCTTGATGAACTAAGTAAGCTAAATCTAACTGCAGAAACTCGTCGAGACATAGATGGGCTGAAAACCTATTTCAAAACCTTTAACTGCCTTCTTCTTGCATCTATTTGGTTCAAGACTTTGAATTTCTGGGCAGCAGATTATCAAATGGTTGCTTTCACAAATGAAGAGTTGAATGGACCAGATGCAAATGAGTGGCATTCCGCAATCAAAGAGGAAATCAAGTCACATTTGCAAAATGATACTTGGGTTTTGACGGATAAACCGAAAGATCGAAAAATAATAAGTAATAAAATGATCTTGAAAAATAAATTGAAACGAAATGGAGAAATCGATCAAAGGAAAGCTCGACTGGTCGCCAGAGGATTTGATCAGAGACCTGGAATCGACTATGATGAAACCTTTGCACCAGTATTGAAATTAAGTTCCCTGAGATTTTTACTGGGACAAGCAGATGAGAAAAACATGGAAATATCTCAATTGGACGTAAAAACTGCGTTTTTGAATGGTGACATTGACGAAACTATCTATATGGAAATACCTGATCACCTCGAGAAGTACTTAGTGGGCATTATGATGGACGAAAGTTGCAGTGCAGATAAAACTGTTTACAACCGTGCTAAAGACGCCCTAAACAAACTAAAGTTTTCGAATAAACCACAAGTATGTCAACTCAGAAAGGCCTTGTATGGACTTAAACAAGCAGGAAGACAATGGTTTATAAAACTGGATAGCAAGTTGAAAGAATTAAGTTTCAAGCCATCAAATGCTGATCCTTGCATCTATGTTCGGTCGTCAGGAGGAGATGATCAGACGATAATTGGAGTTTATGTCGACGACCTGGTGATTGCATCAACCTCAAAGAAAAATTTAGAATCTGTTAAGAAAAGCCTGACTGAGAAATTTGAAATGAGAGACCTTGGACAACTTGCATACTGTCTCGGAATCGAATTCAAAATTACTAAAAATGCAATCTCAATAAGTCAGAAGAAATACATCGAAGAGGTATTAAAAAAATTCGACATGACAAAATGCAAACCTGTAAACAGCCCAATGGAAGTTGGACTGACACTTCAGAAAAGTGAAGGAACGGACAAAGAATACCCATTACAAAAATTGATCGGCTGTCTCATGTACCTGGCTGTAGCAACAAGACCTGATATCAGTCATGCAGTCAGTTACCTGAGCCAGTTCAACCAGTTCTATGGAAAAGAACATTGGTTAGCAGCTAAGCGTGTGTTACGCTATCTGCAAGGAACCAAAAACCACGCCCTAACCTACAGGAAAACAAAGGAGCCACTATACTCGTATGGACTGGCTGATGCGAACTGGGCTACTTGCACGATGGATAGGAGGAGCTATACCGGATTCTGCTTTATCTTTGCCGGAGCTGCTATATCGTGGGAGTCCAGAAAACAACGCACTGTAGCATTGTCTACAGCAGAGGCAGAATACATGGCATTAACCGATGCGTCGAAAGAAGCTATGTATCTGAAGGGTCTATCAAACGACGTTGGTGATAACCTGAGCACTGTGCAGATCTTCAGCGACAACCAAGCTGCTCAACACGTGGCAATCAATCCCGTCGTAAGCTCTAAGACCAAGCACATCTCAATAAGAGAACACTTCACCCGGGAGGCAGTTCAAAGACGAGACGTTCGAGTGGAATATCTCAAGTCTGAAGAGATGACGGCAGACATCTTCACAAAAGGACTTCCTGGACCAAGACTCAGTCAACTGCGACAAAAATTTGGACTGGAACCGTGTTCGTGAGGAGGAGTGTTGTGAGGCGACTACATTCACTCACACTATTATTGACGGATTGATCAACGTTGTCATTGAAAATGTTTATGAATAAAATTCAGTCTTCGTCTTGTGTTACTAACAAAATATTGTATCTTACAAAAATCATCGTCTTACCAAATAGCACTCTGCTTATACCTATTAGGTACCATTTACAAAATTAATGTATCACAGTTCCGAAGTACTTCGTGAAAAATAACATCTCTGGATAAAAATAGTTGCCTCTCTTTAGGAACATAAATGCGATAACGCTCATCGCCGTCATAGCCAACAAGAAAACCTTTTTCTGCTTTCTTATCCATCTTGTGCCGCTTCTGAATTGGAATATGCAAATAGCAGGTTGAAGCAATAATTCGAAGATGGCTGATTCTGGGTTTCTTGCCAAACCAAAGCTCACAGGGACTGATATTGCCCCCTGACGATTCCTGTTCTGTTCAGAATATAAACTGCTGCAGTAACAAGCTCAGCCCAAATTGCCTGAGGAAACTGTACTTCAGGATTGGAATGCATAAATGTTCTGGCCATCTCAACTATTGTTCTATTTTCCCGTTCACTAGTACCGTTCTGTTGTGGAGTGTATGGGGCAGTTAACCTCAGAGTGACGCCCTTTTTCTGTAGTAGATCACGAACTTCAGCATTATCAAACTCGCCACCATTATCGCTTAAGAGCTCTTTGACGTTGTGGCCTTGCTTCTCTGCGTGAACTAACATTTCTTTCAGGACAATTTTAACCTCTGATTTCTGTTTGATGACAAAACTGTATCGAAATTTGGAATAACTATCTTTAAATACAACCAAATATCGTTTCTTCTGAAATGATTCATAGAAAGGTCCACAAACATCGGTTGAAATGAGTTCACCTGGCTTTGTAGCTTTTCTTCTTGTGCCAAATGGTAGTCTGTGTGCTTTACCATAAATGCATGGTTCACATATTGTTTGTTCAAGTTTTACCTTGGTGTCCAACTCTCGTTCAAGCTTCTCTTTGATGTGGCGCTTATCTTGATGACCCCATCTCCCGTGGTACAGCTGCAATAAATCTCTGGATTCTGCAATGTTGATGGAAGAGCTGATTCTCGGATTTACCGCCTTAATATTTGCTTTAAACAGTGACCCACCCTCCTCTCGAACACCTGTTGTAGGGTCCTACCTACAGTCGATTTTATTTCATTATTCATTTTTCAAACTCCCACCTTCAGTTATGCAGTTCAGTATAACATGTGTTTTGCTAGTTACCAAAACCAAGTTAAAAAAATAATAAAAAATTTAGACTCTCGAAAACCGTTGTGCGTTCCACGTAAATTATAGGGTGTGAGATTGTACAGATTCAAAGGAGTACACAAACCCTATAAAGTGGTGACCCCGATTCGTCAGTACGTGGAATGGATTCAGGTAAGGAACTTGAGTTCAGTCAAATCTCAATAAAGCTCCCGGCATTTTGGCCACGAAAACCCAAGATATGGTTTTCGCAGGTCGAGGCTCAATTCAAACTTAAGCGCATCACAGCTGAGTCTACCAGGTTCGACTATTTATTAGCTCAACTTGATAATGCCTATGTAGAGAACATTTACGATTTGGTGGATGCAGATGTAGAGGATAAATACACTCAGGCTAAAAATAGGCTCATTGCAATTTACCAAGAGAGTGAAGAGTCACAAATAAAAAAAATCACGAGTGTTTTAGAGCTAGGTGGCTTGAAACCTAGTCAGTTATTGCGAAAAATGAAATCTTTAGCAGGAACGAGCGATTTTTCGGAGAAAGTTTTCAAAACACTTTGGCTCGAAAACCTTCCAGAGCAAGTTTACCTTCCTCTCGCCCACCCTTACGAAGGACCGTTCAAAATCATCAGCAAAACTGATAAATTTTTCACGTTAGACATAAAAGGAGCAAAAATTACCATTTCCATCGATCGCCTCAAGCCGGCATATTTATTAACGGATCAAGAAGAAGAGCAGACGGAAGGAGAAAAGAAGAAGGAAGAAGCAAATAAGAATGAAGAGAAGGAGAAAGAGAAGAGTGAAGAACAGAGGAAGGAACCTCAAGGGTGCAATAAGACGAGATATGGGAGAAGAGTAAAATTCCTAGATCGACTATAGGGAACATTTTTTTTTTCTCTCTTTTCGCAAGTTCATCGCTCGAGGGGGAGTAGCTGTCGATTTTATTTCATTATTCATTTTTCAAACTCCCACCTTCAGTTATGCAGTTCAGTATAACATGTGTTTTGCTAGTTACCAAAACCAAGTTAAAAAAATAATAAAAAATTTAGACTCTCGAAAACCGTTGTGCGTTCCACGTAAATTATAGGGTGTGAGATTGTACAGATTCAAAGGAGTACACAAACCCTATACCTGTCAATACTGGAACTCTGTTAACAGAGAATTTACAAGAGGTGACATTTGACTCAAACGTGCTTTCTGGATTCTTATCGTGTGCAGCCAGAGGGGAAAATAAATTCTTTGCAATTTTGGGCACCAACCAAACCTCTTTTAGCAGTAAACTTTGTCTTCTACCGTTGATCTCCGAAATGACTTCGATAACACCACTTCCTATGGCATCCAGACACTCATCTCCAGCTGCTTTGATGCTACATGGACTCTGAAACTTGGTAAATGACGTAAGCCAATCAGACCGACTTGTGACATGCATGGTGGCACCATTATCTACCCACCAGTCATCTGAATTTTTCTCAGCAGCAAGGACTTCATTGTGAATTGAAACGAGAGCTATATTACTATGTGCTACATTACTTTGAGCACCATAATTGGAACTATCTCGTCCAGGACGTGCAGGTCGACCATCTGCAATCCATTTTCTGCACTGACGGACCCAATGACCAGGTTTATGGCAATAGTTACACTCATTATTTCGTTTAGGCTGTGTTGGTGAACTACTGAGTCTCTGTTTATTTCTATTACAATTTTCGTTTTGCTTACTAGACTGTCTTGGATTAGAGCAATTAAAAGGCGTGTTGGAAGAATGAGAATAACGATTTATTCGAGAAAAAGATACGAGTTGAAAATGCACACACGGTTCGAACAACAGAGAGAAATACAAGATGGCCCATGAGGGCGGAGCCCCATTTGAATACAGAATCTGGGGACAAACGGAGAAGCTAATAGGGATTATTTCCCACCTTAATTCAATACTCCTCCTTAATCCCATATTAGCTACATACTATAAATATCCAACATTAATTGCAGGATAGATCTCAACATCATCATAGAATCAGTCCACACATAATTATCACGTATCAAGGTTCAATAAACATCAATATTGGATTCAGTAGTACACTGCAATAACACAACATAATCATATACCGTTCAATACACAAATAACATGACTGGTCAGAAAAACATTCTACTATTCATTCCTTCACATTTCATCAACGTTCAACATCCCCCTAAATTTTTCAAATTTAATTGAACCCAAACCTTTTGTCAGTATATCTGCAGCTTGTTCCGCTGTAGAGATATATTCAATTTTGAATTGATTCTTGTTAACGAGATCTTTCACAAAATGGAAACGCACATCTATGTGCTTTGAGCGTTTGGTTTCCCAAGTTTTTGCCATTTTAATACACGATTGATTATCTTCAAATACCGTAATGGGCTGTTTACAAGTAGATATTTCAGTCAGCAATTGTCTTATGAAGATGCATTCTTTTATGCAATCAGAAAGTGAAACATATTCAGCTTCGCAAGTTGAAAGTGTGACTACAGGCTGTTTCTTGGATTGCCACAAAATAGTTTTAGTATTTAATTTAATCAAGAAACCAGATACGCTTTTCCTGTCTTCCTGATCGGAAGCAAAGTCTGAATCAGCAAAAGCTGTAACTGAGTTAATTCCCGAGTTGCATCTCATAAACGATAAGCCCATGCTTTTTGTAGACTTTAAGTACCGTACCACATTTTTCAAATGAATGAAATGAGATTCAGAGAAACAGTTTTGGAATTTACCAAAATATGAAATTGAGTAACAAATATCAGGACGTGAACCCAACATAATGTACATAAGACTACCTATGAGCTCTCGGTATGGAAAATTCAAATCACAAGTTTCATTTTTTTTCAAATTCAAGTTTGGTGGGATTGGAATCTTATGAGGCTTTGAATCTTGTAAGTTGAAAAGGTCAATTACCTTATTAATCAAATTGTTTTGCGTGATCGTAATCTTACCAGGTTGAATCTGAATTTCTAAACCCAGATATACCAAATCAGTTTTAGAGGTGAATTCTTTTAAATCAAAGTGACATTTCAAGGCAGACTTCACATCTGTAAGTACCCTTTCAGATCTCGAAAAAACCAGAAAATCGTCTATCCAGATTAGAATCCATGAATTAGTTTTAAAGTAAAGACAGGGATCTACCTTAGAACGAGTAAACCCCAACGAGCTCAATTTTTCATTGACGTAATCATTAAAGCACTTAGGGCTTTGACGCAAGCCATAGAGGCTTTTAATCAATTTACAAACTAAACCCTTGGTATTTTCAAGTCCAGCAGGAGGTTTCATATATACCGGTTCATGTAACTTTGATCGGAGAAACGCAGATTTACAGTCCAATTGCTCCACTTTCATGTCATTATCCACCGCTAAAGCAAGCAATGTCCTCAAAGTTAACATGCGTGCGACCGGAGAGTAGATGGTTTCATCCTCAAGGGTAGGTTGTTGGTAACCTCGGGCGACCAATCTTGCTTTCAGCAGAATTTTCCCTTCAACGTTCTTCTTGGTGAAGACCCATCGGGAATCAATGATAGGCCTTTCAGCTGGAGGCGGTACCAGTTGCCAAGTATCATTCTGTCTCAAGGAATCCAACTCCTTGTTGACGGCCACTCTCCATCCTTCATCCGCTTCAATAGCCTCGCCATACGATTTTGGTGCATCGTTATCAGAAAGAAGACACGTAGAAAGCGCCAGAGACGTCACGTAGTCTAAGAATCGAACTGGAGCTCTTCTGTCACGATTACTTCGTCGGAGAGGCGTAGTTTCCTCGACTGACACAGGAGTATGGTTGGTAGGGCTTGATGATGGAGGTGATTTAGGTGATAATGGCGTCTTCATCGGAGTTCCTTGAGGTGAATTGCTAGGCGTCCCAGACTTCACTATGCTCTCCACCTCAACAAGGCGTAGTGGGGGAGTCTCATCAAATATGACTGATCGAGCAGTGATCACCTTACCTCGGGTTGCATCCCAAAGCCGAAATCCATGGTTGTTTGTGTACCCAACCAACTGCATACGTGAAGATCTGGGTGCCAGTTTTCCTTGACGGTCCTCCTCAGGAATATGGGCGTACGCCGTACACCCAAACACTCGAATTCTTCGGAGATCCGGTTTGTAGCCATACCACATCTCAGCTGGAGTGAGATCATTGTTTAGTGAGCGAGTCTTCAGCCTGTTTATCAAATACACTGAACACAACGCGGCCTCGTCCCAGAGAAACTTGGGAAGACCACTGTCAAACAGCAACGATCTGACCATCTGCATCACGAGTTTATTATAAATCTCAGCACGACCATTGTTCTCGGGGTTCCGCGGAATTGTGTAAATCAGATTTATTCCCTTTTCTTCACAAAACCGACGAAAGGCTGCACTGCTGTTTTCACCAGCATTATCTAGTCGCAGATTTTCGATACATCTGCCAAATTTATTTTCAACGAGATTCACATACTTCCGAAGGCAAGCTTCTACTTCATTTTTCCCTTTCATAAGGTATATCATACCAAAACTGGTATAGTGGTCAATAAACGAGCAATAGTAATTGTAACCTGCTTGACTCGTGGGTGTCATCTTGCCTAGGACATCTGACGAAACAATTTGCAAAGGCATCGTAGCCTTTCTATCATGAGGGGTTTCCGAGAACGAAGATCTGGTATGCTTAGCTCTAACGCATACATCACAAACCCCACTCACCGGATATCTGCTCGAATGTCCCATTCGACGATGCATGAGTGCAGGATCAATCACAACGCCCGCCACAGCCTGCGATCTCAGCTTCACGACGACGTGGTACAGGCTTCCATGCCTTTCGCCAACCATCAAAATACGACCGTCTTTCCGGACACTCACACTATCACCCTCAAAAACAACGTCGAGTCCATTTTCCGTCATCTGTTTTACCGATAACAAGTTGCACAATAAGTCCTTGCAAACGTAAACCCGCTTAATTGAGAGTAAAGCGTTCTGATCTGTGAGAACCGGTAGGTCACCAATGGTTTTAGCTACTATAAATTCACCTTTCTTTGCAACTCCAATCCGATGATCTGCAGCACTACGCTTTTCGAGGAATTTTTCGAATTCAGGCTGAATTATATGGCTTGTGGAACCACTGTCGATCACAAAAAGTATCGAAGCATCCGCAGCAGCAAAACTCAAATTTTCGGGAGATTGAATTACGGGAGTTGGTATTTGTTTATGTTTACATCTCGATTCGGGCTCAGCCGGAAGGTTATCGCAAGTTAGCACGGCTATCTCGTCTTCTTCTTCCGCTTGAGTTATGTTTGTGACTGGCCGTGATGGACACTCCTTGCGCATGTGTCCCCTTCCACCGCATCGCCCACACTTCCCACGAAACTGGAAAGTTACCCGCGAATTGTACTCAGAGTTAGCTTCATACTGTCTACCGCTAGACACAGATTCTCCTTGTGATGATCTCCCTCCGTTGCCCTGAATATGGCGTCCAGATCCTCGGCGAGAATTTCCATGTCCACGAAAATAACTCTGGCTCACAAAAACATTACTGTTTGCAGCCGGGTCTGCTGACTCGTAATAATCACTTCGTTTCCGATTGAGGTTTTTCTCCTCAGCTAGGAGTTTTTGTTTAAGGTAATCTCTCGTGACGAGCTGCTTATTTTCTTCCGAGGAAGTGAACAAAATATCAATGGCTCTAACCAGAGAATCGAACTCATCAGGTAAAGAAGCGAGCAGCTGAGTCACGTATTCCTCATCATCAATCTTTTTCGAACCGAGTTCTGCCAATTCCTGTATGATAGAGTCGAATTCCATCAGGAAATTTTGCATAGGTGTTCCGATGACGTACCTCATATTACGTAGACGTTTATCAAGGTCAATCCGTGAGCGCATGCCCCTCTGAACGTAGGTATTTTTCAAGGCATTTATCATGGCTTTTGCTGTCTTGTGAGGCTTGACTAGTTCCAAACAGCAGTCCGCGATACACTGCACGATCAGGTCCATCGCTTTAACGTCATCCCTGTCCCAAAGAATCGCCAAACTGTCATCTCTCGGCCGATCCGCAATTAGTGGTGTCGCGCATTGATTCCGCGCCAACATTTTCTCGACTCGAAACATCCAATTATCGAAATTTGTTCCATCAAATAACCTGATGTTAGTGGGTTGTGCCGTTGTAGTACTAACCGACATTGTGCGAAACCGGCAAGTTGCCCTTGTTCTACTATCAAACAGGTGACCGGCGTACAAACGTACGTAACAGGCGACAAACGGTTTTTTTTTTTTCCCGTAAACGATTTTCCGCACAAAACTAAATTTTATCCGTCTCACTTTTACTTCCTACTGGGCCCATAACCTCTTGGATTAGAGCAATTAAAAGGCGTGTTGGAAGAATGAGAATAACGATTTATTCGAGAAAAAGATACGAGTTGAAAATGCACACACGGTTCGAACAACAGAGAGAAATACAAGATGGCCCATGAGGGCGGAGCCCCATTTGAATACAGAATCTGGGGACAAACGGAGAAGCTAATAGGGATTATTTCCCACCTTAATTCAATAGACTGGGTATACAAAGCTTCTTGATCTCTACTTTCATTTAATTTCTGCTGTCCTGAATTTCTTTCATAAACTGTGAGTCTTCAAATGTCTCAGCAATTGAAATTTACCGAGTATTAATAGGTATTACGATTTGTTTCAGATATACTATTAGGACAAAAAAGACTAGGTTGAACATTTAGACACGACTAACTTTTATTAAGTTAGAAACAACCGTTTCTAACAAAGCAATATGTTTTAAAAACAGGATACTTGATGAGTAAATAGAGTTATCTCAATACTCCCCCTCATCAAGATGTCAACAGAGTCCCATTGATCTACAAAGGATCATCAACCGTGGACTGTGCAGTGGTTTGGTTAGCATGTCCGCAAGTTGATGTTCAGTAGGCGTCTTCACGATCTCAAGCTCCCCTTCTGTGACAACTTCTTGAATGAAGAAATGCCTGATTCGAATGTGCTTGGTTCGTCTGTGGTATTCGGGATTGTGGAGGAGTTTCTGGTTCTGGATCCATGTTACTGTCAGTATTCGAAGGTAGGTCGTTTTGTTCAGGTATATTTCTCCGGAGGAAATACGAAAAATTGTTCTTAATCTAAAAAACAGTGGTAGTTCTGACATTTATGGATTTAAAACTAAACTAGTCAAATTCATACTTCCTGCTATACTTCAACCTCTGACCTATCTCATAAACCAGAGCATTATACATGGAGGCTTCCCGTCTGCACTGAAGCTTGCTGTTGTTGTTCCAATTTTCAAGAGGGGTGACAAATCTGATAAAGAAAACTATCGCCCGATTTCCTTACTCCCCATATTATCCAAGATTTTTGAAATGGTATTAAAGAACAAAATTGCCTATTTTTTCGAGTCAAACAACTTGCTCTCTCGCAGTCAGTTTGGTTTCCGACAGAATATGAACACAAGTGACGCTATTATGGATTTTGTAAAGTTCTGTTTGGAAAGTTTCGAGAAAGGGTACTATGCTAGAGCATCGTTTTTTGACCTCTCGAAAGCTTTTGATTGTGTGTCGCACCAAATCCTCCTCGACAAGTTGATTCTGTATGGTTTTCAGCCAAAATCAATAAATCTTATGAGGTCTTACCTTGAAAATAGGAGGCAGCTAGTAAAATGGAATGGTGTGTACTCCTCTTCAGTGGATATTTGTATCGGTGTGCCCCAGGGTTCGATCTTGGGCCCTCTCCTTTTCATCATTTACGTCAACGATCTTGAAGGGGTGTGTAAAGGAGTCAGTTTTGTCAGATTTGCTGATGATACGATGGCAGTTTCATCGGGTCTCAGTTTTGCAGATGTTGTGAACCTCAGTGATAGTGCTCAGGAGTGCACCTCTGAATGGATGAGTAGGAATAAGCTCTGTTTGAACGAAACGAAGACATCCGTACTTGACGTGGCTTTGCGCCCCCTGAATAATGATACATGTAGCATTGAGTCCGTAAAATTTTTGGGAGTCATGATTGACTCAACACTCACATGGGGTGATCAGTGTAGGTTCGTTGGTAGCAGGCTCCAAAAGAATCTCTACTTGCTGCGTAGCTTATCGGATTGTGTGACGAGTGGTACGCTTTGTCAATGCTACTATGGCTGTTTCCATTCCGTGATGACGTACGCAATCTTGGCATGGGGTCACTGTGCATCTGCTGATGCTTTGTTTGCTGTCCAGAGGAAAGCTATACGAATACTGGCTGGATTGGGGTATAGGGATGATTGTCGAGAGAGTTTCAAATCGTTGGGTATTCTGACTCTGCCAAGTGTATATATAAGAGAATGTCTGATTATGGTCCACAAGAATAAAAATGAATGGTTGTTAAGAAGTGAGATCCATGTTCACGACACCAGAGGTAAGAATGACCTGGCTACTAAATATAATAGGCTCAAAAGATGTCAGAACTCGGTAAATTACTGGGCGATTAAATTTTATAACAAGTTACCGATGATGCTCAGAGAAGAAACTCTTGGTAGTTTTAAAAAAACGATTACATCCTATTTGAAAAGGAAAGCGTTTTACTCACGAGAGGAATTTCTATTTGATAGTTTTTAGCCTTTTTTATTGATTGTTACCAAGTAGTTTTAGTATATTATTTCAATTTTTCTAGTCTGCCGAGGAATTTTTTATACATAGTACTCGTGCTCTCTGTTATCTTTGTGTGACCACATTTCGACTTTATTTTATTTTATTTCTGTTATGATATTATTTTGTGTATGACGTGTCACCTGATTTTTCTATTAATATTTGTATGTACTATGACTTTTGCAATGTGCTCTACGGCATAATGGCAACAAATAAACAAACTCTCTCTCTCTCTATTGATGGAAGGTAACGGGTCATTCAGTAAAGGTTGTTCGTCGAAAGTGACATCTCGTGATCTGATCATACGATTGTTCTTTTCACACCAAACTCTATAGCCATCCCAACCATCATATCCTACCAAAACTCCTTTTACTGCCTTCTTATCCATTTTCCTGCGCTGACTTTTGGGTACATGAGCATAACATCTACTTCCTATTATACGAAGATGTTTCAATGAGGCTCTCTTACCAGTCCAGAGTTCATACGGAGATTTTCCTGGTACTTGAGTTGGTCCACTGATGTTCAATATATATCTGGCTGTATTGATCATTTCTGCCCATAATTTTTGTGGTATGCCTTGATGAGCATGCATCAATGAACGAGCTGCCTCCACCACAGTACGATTTTCCCTTTCAATACACCCATTTTGCTCAGGGCACCAGGGCATGGTTAGGCGAAGTTGTATTCCACTGCGCTGTAGAATTTCACGTACATTTGCACAGTCGAACTCCCCTCCATTATCGCATTGAAGAGTTTTTATCAAATGTCCCGTTACTCTTGCTTTTGCAAGCATGTCCTCAAGTTTTCTATGGACTTCTGATTTTTGTTTCAGAAAGTAAATGAACCGATATTTTGTGAAGTCATCTTTGAACATGACAAAGTACCGGAATCCTGACACAGACTTTTCAAACGGTCCGCATACATCGGCATGAATTATTTCGCCTGGCACTTTGGATCTTTCTCTCGTACCAAACTTCAATCTATGCGCTTTTCCGTAGACACAACCTTCACAAAGTTCGCTATCTAGGTCAACTTTTATGCCTAGTTCTCGCTCTATAGTTGCTTTGACGTGTCTTTTATTCTGATGAGCCAAACGTTCATGATACAGTTGAAGCTCTTTGGTTATCAGATTCACGTGTACTACTCTTGGAGGCTTGATGTTTCGTATGGCCAGTTTGAAAAGCCCTCCTTTTCTCTCCCTGTATCCTGAAACCTTGAGATGTGCTATCTTGAAATGACATTCCTCAGTGACCGATTCAAACGTTCTGTTTGGATTCTTGTCATGAGCAGCAAGGATCGAAAATAGGTTCTTGTTGATACCTGGAACACACCATACATCACCAAGTGTAAACCTTTCCCATTTTCCGTTCACTCTGGCTTCAAGAGTGATGTCACCTTTACCAACAGCTATGACGGTGTCTCCACTTGCTGTGGTTACAGACTGTTTGGATGTGAATGGTTGAAAGGTTGTGAACAAGTCTTTCCGATATGTAATGTGATTTGTGGCACCATTGTCGACCCACCATGAATCGTCATCATTCAGCGTCGGTGAATTTGCCATTAAAGTCAAGTTAGTGCACTTTTCCTCGTCATTTTTCTTTTGCGAAGGCTTTGGCTTAGAAGGTTTTCCGTCTGCCTTCCACTTAAAGCATTGGGGAACTCTGTGACCCTTTTTCCTACAGTATTTGCAAAAAGGCTCGTACTTTTTCTTTTGTTCATAGCTTGGTTCTCGATTATCCCTGGTCGCTAGAGCTTCCTGTTTGACTTCATCACCAGCCTTTTGATTCAATGCACGTTCGTACGCACAAAGCTGTGTTGTCAGGTTCTCTATAGTACGATCTTGACGAGACATTAACATCCAACTACTTTTGAAAGAGAAATAATTTTCTGGAAGTGTTCCTAGAATTTTGCAGATTAGAAAAAGATCTGGCAATTCACGATTAGCAGTGTCTTTGGCGATTTCAATTTTCAATTCAGTCCAAATATTTTTCAGCTTAGACATGTGTTCAGCTATGTCATCCGTTGGAGATCTTTCATAGTTGAAAAATGTGAGACACAAGTCGTAGGCTTTATCTTCCGATACCCCATCGTACAGTCTTAGGAGTTCCAACCAGACTTCGTATGCCGTAGTGTACCTCATGACTTTTTTGAGAGTTTCTTCTGTCATGTTTGTGGTGAGCACTATCAGGACATCACTGTCGGCTTTGGTATACGTCTCTAGACTTGTATTGTACGTCGCAAGTTGTTCACCAGAACCATTTTCTGGGTCGGTCGGAGATTTCAACTTACCATTGACTATATCTAAACCATGTTTTATACCTTTTAATACGGCGAGAGCTTTGTATTTCCATGTAGCCCAGTTCGTTTTTCCTTCAAGGAGTCCAAATCGGCACTTGAACAAATCCATTGGAACGAATTTTGCCCAAAATGAAAACGATTGAACGAACAAACTTTTGACTAGCTACTTACAAAAAAAAGAGAAGAAGAACGCAATTTCAGCATCCTGGGCCCATAACCAATTGAAATTTACCGAGTATTAATAGGTATTATGATTTGTTTCAGATATACTATTAGGACAAAAAAGACTAGGTTGAACATTTAGACACGACTAACTTTTATTAAGTTAGAAACAACCGTTTCTAACAAAGCAATATGTTTTAAAAACAGGATACTTGATGAGTAAATAGAGTTATCTCAATATCAGCATCATCTTTAGCAAGCATCATCCATCCAGACTTGAATTTATCGAAACTTCTGGGTAAAATATGCAATAGTTTACATACCAAAATTAAGTCAGGAAGTGTATTTTGGTTTTTCTGTCTCAAACCATTATTCAGCTCGTTCCACAGAGTACGCAGTTTGGCTACATGGGTCGAAACGTCGTCTCCCGATGTCCAAACAAAAGCAAAAAACTCTGCAAATTCTTGACACAACGGTTCATTATCTTCTTTGTACAGATCACCCTTCTGTCTAGATCACTAGGTCTAAATGTCTAGATCCTAAATGTTAGATTAATTATTATTATCAATTATCACTAATTATTAACAATTTTATCAAGTACCTAGTGAAAATTATTATAATTTATTGTTAGGTATTAATAATTCGTATTTATTATTAATAATAATTATTATTAATTATGATTAATTAATACGATATAATTCTGGGGTTTTTAATACTACGTCGGTAATAATTTTTCTATAAAAGAAGTACCTACCAACAAACATTCGAAATTACCTTCATTTCCGTAGCACGAAACGTACCTCAGAACAACAAACTCGTCATATGATGTTCAAAAGAGCTTGTTAGTATGAAAATGGACCGGAATTTCAACAGTTTGATACACGATCGTGTTGTGAGGCACAATCTTTGAACCCTCATTGTGAACGAACGGCTGGTCGTACAAAGCTGCGGATGGTCTTAAAAAATTCTACGGAACAAACTCTATCTAAATATGAAATAAAAAACATACCGTTCTATATGAATTTTTCGAGATATGAGATTTTCAAATTTACAAAATTCGTTTTGAACCCCTTCCCCTTGACCTAGGGTTATGAAAAGTTTCGAGGACCATTGTGGGGTTGGTCGAAACCCATAAAAAAAATTTCGTAATTTTAACTCAACGCTAACTGGGCAAAGTGGCGCGGACGGCGGACGGCGTACGGCGGACGGACGGATTTTTTTTTTATTCGATTTTCTGAATCTACGTATCTTGAAACGTAAACCAACAAATTTTGAGGGGGGGTTAAATTTTTTTTTCTTTGGGCGATTCCAATGGTTCATTATCGAAGATAATAAACCAAAAGTCCGCACAAATCTTAAACAGCTGATCCTGTGAAGTAGCCTCGAACTGATCCTTCAACGTCTCTTTATCCATGATTTTATGATAAACTGAATCAGAAACCATACTAGTTATCATAGACTTGGCCTAACTGTTTGCCTTTCGATAAAGATCACTTTCTGCTTTGTATTTTTGGTTTATTATCTTCGATAATGAACCATTGGAATCGCCCAAAGAAAAAATTTTTTTAACCCCCCCTCAAAATTTGTTGGTTTACGTTTCAAGATACGTAGATTCAGAAAATCGAATAAAAAAAAACTCTGCAAATTCTTGACACAACGGTTCATTATCTTCTTTATACAGATCACCCTTCTGTCTAGATCACTAGGTCTAAATGTCTAGATCCTAAATGTTAGATTAATTATTATTATCGATTTTATCAAGTAGGTACCTAGTGAAAATTATTATCAAATTCTTGACACAACGGTTCATTATCTTCTTTGTACAGATCACCCTTCTGTCTAGATCACTAGGTCTAAATGTCTAGATCCTAAATGTTAGATTAATTATTATTATCAATTATCACTAATTATTAACAATTTTATCAAGTACCTAGTGAAAATTATTATAATTTATTGTTAGGTATTAATAATTCGTATTTACTATTAATAATAATTATTATTAATTATGATTAATTAATACGATATAATTCTGGGGTTTTTAATACTACGTCGGTAATAATTTTTCTATAAAAGAAGTACCTACCAACAAACATTCGAAATTACCTTCATTTCCGTAGCACGAAACGCACCTCAGAACAACAAACTCGACATCACTCAAGCCATATGATGTTCCAAAGAGCTTGTTAGTATGAAAATGGACCTGTATTTCAACAGTTTGAGTCACGATCGGGTTGTGAGGCACAATCTTTGAGCCGTCATTGTGAACGAACGGCTGGTCGTACAAAGCTGCGGATGGTCTTAAAAAATTCTACGGAACAAACTCTATCTAAATATGAAATAAAAAACATACCGTTTGATGGGAAGTTTTCGAGATATGGAATTTTCAAAATTTCAAAATTCGTTTTGAACCCCTTCCCCTTGACCTAGGGTTATGAAAAGTTTCGTGGATCATTGTGGGGCTGGTCCAAACCCAGAAACCAAATTTCGTAATTTTAACTCAACGCTAACTGGGCAAAGTGGCGCGGACGGCGGACGGCGTACGGCGGACGGCGTACGGCGGACGGACGGATTTTTTTTTATTCGATTTTCTGAATCTACGTATCTTGAAACGTAAACCAACAAATTTTGAGGGGGGGTTAAATTTTTTTTTCTTTGGGCGATTCCAATGGTTCATTATCGAAGATAATAAACCAAAAGTCCGCACAAATCTTAAACAGCTGATCCTGTGAAGTAGCCTCGAACTGATCCTTCAACGTCTCTTTATCCATGATTTTATGATAAACTGAATCAGAAACCATACTAGTTATCATAGACTTGGCCTAACTGTTTGCCTTTCGATAAAGATCACTTTCTGCTTTGTATTTTTGGTTTATTATCTTCGATAATGAACCATTGGAATCGCCCAAAGAAAAAATTTTTTTAACCCCCCCTCAAAATTTGTTGGTTTACGTTTCAAGATACGTAGATTCAGAAAATCGAATAAAAAAAAACTCTGCAAATTCTTGACACAACGGTTCATTATCTTCTTTATACAGATCACCCTTCTGTCTAGATCACTAGGTCTAAATGTCTAGATCCTAAATGTTAGATTAATTATTATTATCGATTTTATCAAGTAGGTACCTAGTGAAAATTATTATCAAATTCTTGACACAACGGTTCATTATCTTCTTTGTACAGATCACCCTTCTGTCTAGATCACTAGGTCTAAATGTCTAGATCCTAAATGTTAGATTAATTATTATTATCAATTATCACTAATTATTAACAATTTTATCAAGTACCTAGTGAAAATTATTATAATTTATTGTTAGGTATTAATAATTCGTATTTACTATTAATAATAATTATTATTAATTATGATTAATTAATACGATATAATTCTGGGGTTTTTAATACTACGTCGGTAATAATTTTTCTATAAAAGAAGTACCTACCAACAAACATTCGAAATTACCTTCATTTCCGTAGCACGAAACGCACCTCAGAACAACAAACTCGACATCACTCAAGCCATATGATGTTCCAAAGAGCTTGTTAGTATGAAAATGGACCTGTATTTCAACAGTTTGAGTCACGATCGGGTTGTGAGGCACAATCTTTGAGCCGTCATTGTGAACGAACGGCTGGTCGTACAAAGCTGCGGATGGTCTTAAAAAATTCTACGGAACAAACTCTATCTAAATATGAAATAAAAAACATACCGTTTGATGGGAAGTTTTCGAGATATGGAATTTTCAAAATTTCAAAATTCGTTTTGAACCCCTTCCCCTTGACCTAGGGTTATGAAAAGTTTCGTGGATCATTGTGGGGCTGGTCCAAACCCAGAAACCAAATTTCGTAATTTTAACTCAACGCTAACTGGCCAAAGTGCCTCGGACGGCGGACGGCGTACGGCGGACGGCGTACGGCGGACGGACGGATTTTTTTTTATTCGATTTTCTGAATCTACGTATCTTGAAACGTAAACCAACAAATTTTGAGGGGGGGTTAAAAAAATTTTTTCTTTGGGCGATTCCAATGGTTCATTATCGAAGATAATAAACCAAAATCCGTCCGTCCGCCGTACGCCGTCCGCGCCACTTTGCCCAGTTAGCGTTGAGTTAAAATTACGAAATTTTTTTTATGGGTTTCGACCAACCCTACAATGGTCCTCGAAACTTTTCATAACCCTAGGTCAAGGGGAAGGGGTTCAAAACGAATTTTGAAATTTTGAAAATTTCATAACTCGAAAAATTCATATAGAACGGTATGTTTTTTATTTCATATTTGGATAGAGTTTGTTCCGTAGAATTTTTTAAGACCATCCGCAGCTTTGTACGACCAGCCGTTCGTTCACAATGACGGCTCAAAGATTGTGCCTCACAACACGATCGTGACTCAAACTGTTGAAATACAGGTCCATTTTTATACTAACAAGCTCTTTGGAACATCATATGGCTTAAGTGATGTCGAGTTTGTTGTTCTGAGGTGCGTTTCGTGCTACGGAAATGAAGGTAATTTCGAATGTTTGTTGGTAGGTAGGTACTTCTTTTATAGAAAAATTATTACCGACGTAGTATTAAAAACCCCAGAATTATATCGTATTAATTAATCATAATTAATAATAATTGTTATTAATAATAAATACGAATTATTAATACCTAACAATAAATTATAATAATTTTCACTAGGTACTTGATAAAATTGTTAATAATTAGTGATAATTGATAATAATAATTAATCTAACATTTAGGATCTAGACATTTAGACCTAGTGATCTAGACTGAAGGGTGATCAGTACAAAGAAGATAATGAACCGTTGTGTCAAGAATTTGCAGAGTTTTTCTTCCCAGCTTCCGTAGCACTACCACTCAACGGTTCTGGTTTAAATAGCCGGTTGTCAATGCAATCGATCGCGCCTTCATGATAATCCAAAATCTCTTACCTACTTTTCTTTTCCAAATCGGCCAGTCAGCTTCTCCTGTTAAGATTTTTACGTGTCTTTCGAACTCTATTCTTTCTATATGGACTGATCACAAACGAAACAACCGATTTCGAACTCGAATTATCGAACTTGATCGCGAACGGCTCAACTCTTATCACAACAACTACCTATACAAAGCCGTCCGCGGCACTTTGCCCAGTTAGCGTTGAGCTAAAATTACGATATTTTTTTTACGGGTTCGGACCAACCCCACAATGATCCTCGAAACTTTTAATAATCCTAGGTCAAGGGGAAGGGCTTCAAAACGAATTTTGAAAATTTCAAAACTCGCAAAATTCATATGGAACGGTATAGTTTTTAGTTCACATTTGGCTAGAGTTTATTTTTTAGAATCCGCAGTTTCGTACGACCAGCCGTTTGTTCACAATCACGGGTCAAAGTAGGAGCAGATCGAAAATCGTCAACATGAGGGTGAATCGTGAGGCAGCCTGTGGGGTCAATTTTCAAACTGGCTCAGCTGATTCAAACAACACATGGTTTTCAAATATCGAGTTAATAAACAATATTTAATAATAATCATTAATAATGAAGCATAAAAATTATTAATAACCAACAATAAATATTAATAATTTATACGACTTGATAATAATTATAACTAGACAGAAGGGTGATATGTACAAAAAAGATAATAAACCGTTGTCAAGAATTTGCAGAGTTTTTTGGTTTATCTTCGATATATAATGGACCATTGGAATCGACCAAAGAAAAAATAGGTTTACCCCCCCCCCCCCCTCAAAATTTGTTGGTTTACGTTTCAAGATACGTAGATTCAGAAAATCGAATAAAAAACTCCGTCCCATGTAAAAAAAAAAAAAAAAAAAACTCGGCACTGCGCGCCTCGCCTGGGGGCAAGCCCCCTGAACCTCTATTTGCTTTTCGCTTAGAGCCTACGGCTAAAATTCAAGAAACATGGAACATGCTTTAGCCGCGCTTTGTTATTGTTTGCTGTTCCAGGACACAACATTCTCGCGGAACTTTACAGCGCTTATGATGATTGACAACCAACTTAGAAGTTATTGAACAGTTTCTTAGCGTCTACTGTAACCAACATGACAACCAAGTGATCACAAAACAAGCGGCATTGTTTACTACATCTATTAGGACCGGTTCATCAACGGCATTTATTCGACGAATAGCGCCATCTTATTCGGCGAGTAGCCGTATTCTACGAATAGATCTTATATGACTGTTCATCAAGTTGAGTTATTGGGAGAATAGGATTTATTTATAGGATTTATTTAAGTTACATTCACGAATAGTACGGTAACGCTGATGTCAGCAACCGAGGGTATATAAGCGAGCTCCCTTCGGCTCCAGCTCAGTTCCGATCCATCCGTCACTCGTGTAGTTACTCCGTGTCACGCTCTGTACTCAAAGTGCTAATAAAGTCTCCGGTAAATTTCGAAAGTTCTTTTTTAAAAACCAAGTGTTACAAACTTGAAATATAAGTGGCGCAGTCAGTAGGACAATTTTCGTGACAAAGTGCGAAAAACGACCCGTTTACCCAACCAAACTTTTCGACCAAACTTTTCGATCCAAGTTCGACTCGAGACATTTTCATTCGCGAGCTTGCAGTGTGCTCGATTCGTGGGTGGAAAGTCATCTAGTGTCAAACCCGTGATTCAACGTAGTATAGCGGCTGTAGTGCAGTGTGCTCACTCCGCGAAAGGATACGTTTGACGCTTGGAACCGGAACTCCTGAACCTTCGAAAGGGGATGCCCTGCGTACTGGTCTGGTGAGTGATTCAACGGTTAGCTTGTGCCTATACCCTGCTATCTCTCTTAGAATCTACTCCCGACAGTGCCCCCCGATCGAGATTCAGTAAATCTTGCTGCCCCAGCAAGATAGAGTTTGCTGCCCTGTCAAACTCTGTCGTCCTGCCCTGCGACGACCCCTAGATTAAGAAGAAACAATTAACAAGAAACTTAACAAGAAGTTAAGTAGAAAACTAACAAAAAGTACGCAAGTAAAGTTTCTCAAGACAATCGTAATATTATAGAACCCTTTTGTTTTGCTTTTATTCGTTTAAAAGGCTACCAGAGCCGTCCACCGGAAGACCTAATCTCTCTCCCTCCGAGAAAGATAAGACCAAGCCGAAGACCTTGCTTGATCAGCACTTGCCCCCACACCTAGTAAGCGACACGTGAGGAACACAGCTGTCGTAATACGTCATCAATTCATCCGTACGAACAGCATCCAACATTCCGAAAGATCGTAAATCCCGACCCTCGCTTAGGGAGTTGTTCCCCGTCACTCCGCGAAGACTCCTAGACCCCATTCCGGAAATCCCCAGTTCCGAGATGGCCTATGCAGGAGACGCAACCGACGGCGCAGGAGCGCAACTTCCTCCGACTCCAACCCCAGCAACCCCGCAACTGGTATTCTTTCAGCCCTCAGCCGAGAACAGTATTAAACGGGAATACCTAGACATGATTCCCATTTTTAGAGGAGAAAAATTATTATTAACGAAATTTTTAGAAATTACCGATCACTTGTACAATCAGTTTTATGACACAGCAAATCCTAGTAGCTTTAATAATTTTGTTTTGTTTGCATCGATTCGAGCAAAAATTCAAGGTCCAGCCTTAGACCTAATTTTAGGTTATGGTTGTTCCAATTATTTAGAATTAAGATCTGCTTTATTGGAAACATACAGCGATCATAGGGATTTGCAAACTATTTTGATAGAATTTGGCAGACTGGAACAAAAGCAAGGCGAGACATGCTATCAATTTCACACTAGGGTAGTGTCACTAGTGAATGACGCGGTTGCTTTCATACAAACCAGGGAAAGGGATAGTAGGAAGGAAATCCTAACGGATTTAGTAAAATCGTTAGGACTGCGAGTAGTCTTAACGGGTTTACAGGATTCAATAGGTAGCTTGATTCGAGCTAGGAACCCCTCGTCACTAGGAGAAGTGTTAAACATCCTCACGAATGAGATGCAATATCACAAGAAAATTGCGAAACCTCCACCAACCAACATTCCTCCAAGACGACCCTTGCACCAACAATTTGTGCCCAGAACACCCCTGTACCAACAATTTGTGCCCAGAACACCTAATCCACAACCCAGAGCGTTCCAACCATTCCAACCTAAAGGCCCATCAACCTTCCAGAACTCAAATCAACAAACCTTTTCCCAACCGTCAGGAAACCAATTCCCTCAGAAACAAAATTCCTTTGGTTCTCGTCCCCCCTATTCGCAGAATAGTGGAACTAACAGGACGCACAATTATCCCCGTCCGATGAGCATGTCTACAAGGCAAACAAATTTCAACAACGTGGAAATTGATGACATGACGGAGACGAACGAACGAACTCCGGATCAAATAATGATGTACGATAGTGAAGGTTATGCTTATACCCTAACACCTGTTCCCATCGACAACACGTACGAACCTCCCAATGACGAAAGTCAACTTCCAAAGCTACAAAATCTTGCGATTTCAGATGTGACAGTGCCTTCAGCGACCCCAACCTACTCACCTGATTCTTTTTTAGGATCACAGGAGGGTCAGTGAACCCTCAACTGAAACCCACCATCACACATAACACTACCAACACGGCTAACATAACACTACCAGTAATCGACTTTTATAACATTAGTAATAGTTTACCATTTATTATTATGCCAAGGTTTAATTTGAAAATATTAATAGACACAGGCTCCTCAAGAAGTTTCATAAATCCCCAAGTAGCTGAAGCCTATTTCTCGAGAAAAATAGAAAATGACCCATGCAAGGTTAGAACAGCACATGGAACCTCATTAGTACAGAAAAAGACCCATGTACCATGCGCTGAACTATTTAACGAGAGAAATTTGACTCTGCCTTTCAGCCTTTTCAAGTTTCACGATTTTTATGATATGTTAATTGGTTTAGATAACTTGAAGTTAGTAAAAGCAAACGTTGATGTAGGGGAAAACATATTAAGAACCCAACACATTGCCCTGCCTTTATTTTATCGAGAAACCGACGACCTGGATGACCTATCTAAAACTGAATCATTTTTAGTAGAGGCTAGGACCATCCAACAAATTCACGTGAAAGTAAAGGGAGTGCAAAATGGAACTGCAATCATTTGCGGACAAAAGTTCCAAGGCGTAGAACTGCCCCAATGTGTAACTAACGTCGATAATTGCTATGCACATGTTCAAGTTACTAACCCCGATGAGACACCCATAAGAATTCACCTGAACACAACATTTCATGCTGAACCTATTTCTGATAGTCTATTTATGGAAGATAATCAACAAATAAACTCACGTACCCCAGTGCAATCCTGTAGACAGTTGGATATCACAAAATTTAGACTTGACCATTTAAACACAGAAGAGCGTACAGCTATTCAAAAATTGCTGTACGAATACCGAGATCTCTTCCATGATGATGACAGCCCTCTAACTTTCACTCACCAAGTCAAGCATCACATCAGTACCAGCTCACCATCAGAACCCATTTATGTCAAGCCCTATCGCTACCCTCACGTGCTTAGGCACGAGGTACAACAGCAAATAGAGTCAATGTTAGCACAAAAAATAATTCAACCTTCTGAATCCCAGTATAACGCCCCTTTGTGGATTGTCCCTAAGCGATCAGACGCTTCGGGTAAACAAAAATATAGAATAGTAATTGACTTTAGAAAACTGAACGAGCGTACTGTTGATGATAAATACCCCTTACCGAATATTTCAGATTTACTGGATAAATTGGGTAGATGCCGTTTCTTCTCCTCCCTAGATTTAAAATCAGGCTATTACCAAGTGGAACTCGATCAGGACTCAATTCCAAAAACTGCTTTCTCCACCGAAACTGGACATTATGAATTCCGTAAAATGGCCATGGGATTGAAAAACTCCCCGGCAACATTCCAAAGATTAATGAACAACGTCCTGCGAGGTCTGCACGGAGAAATATGTGTGGTTTACCTCGATGATATTTTGATATTCAGCCCCAGCTTAACAGATCATCTTATCAGGCTACGGCAAGTATTTGAACGACTCCGAAAGGCCAACCTCAAGTTACAACCTGATAAGACTGAGTTTCTTCGAAAGGAGATTGCTTACCTCGGTCATGTTGTAACTCCTGAGGGTGTCAAGCCGAACCCCGACAAAATCACGGCCGTTCAAAACTTCCCGATACCAAAAACTAGAACTGAAATCAAAAGATTTCTAGGACTATTGGGATACTATAGGAAATTCATCGACAAATTTGCAACCATTACAAAACCCCTTACAGCTGCTCTAAAGAAAGGTGCCACCATTAACGTTAATGACCCCGAATATAGGTCATGTTTTGAGTATTGCAAAACGTTGCTCTGCAACGATCCTATTTTGCAATACCCAGATTTTGAAAAACCTTTCAGTGTCACCACGGATGCAAGCGATGTTGCAATAGGATCGGTGCTTTCGCAGAATCACAACGGAGTTGACCTCCCGATTGCGTACGCAAGTCGTACTCTATGCGATTCGGAGAAAAGATACTCGACAATTGAGAAAGAACTACTTGCTGTAGTGGAAGCGCTAAAAACCTTTAGACCATATTTATGGGGAGTAAAGTTCACGCTTTACACTGATCACCGACCCCTTCAATGGCTATTTGGATTACGTGATCCAAATTCCAAATTGTATCGATGGCGTCTAAAATTGAGCGACTACAACTTCGAGATAAAATACAAACCGGGCTCTGCCAATAAAGTGGCTGATGCTCTCTCTCGAATAGAATCTCATGAGCTCAATAATACTGATGATGTCACTACACCAAGTCCTCTACCAATTAGCTTAGAAGACTGGAGTGAAGACTCAACTTCTGAAGAGTCCGCAGCAATGCGAGCAATCATTGATGACATCATTAGGGCGCAACAATCTGCAATCAATGTTGAACCACGATCACCATCAGTAGTAGTTACTTTGGACGAAGCTGAAGTCCCACTTGATATCGACGAATTCCTAAACGAAACAGCCCACTCTTTAGGGTTGAACCCCAACATAGATCCAGTTGAAACCAGCAGGAATCCTTCACCAGTAAACGTTGAACCAATAGTGAATTCTAGATCAGTTGTACCGAACTCCCCACAACCTGGTCCATCCCAGCCTGCCGCTGATGATTCATCATCCTTAACTACCGTACATTCTAATGCAGACGGAAATGTAACGGTAACCATTCCAATAAGGGACGTAGCTGTAAATCATGGCATGAACCAAATTATTCTCAAACAAGTTGCATTAATCCCAAAGAAAGTAAAGTTAGAAAGCCCATTTCGCAACAGGAAACGGATGTCGGTAGAAATCTCGAAAGACTCATTTCAAGCCGATGTAATCAAGTTTGTTAAGGAATACGTTAGGCCAAAGATTAAATACCACATCTACTTCCAAAACGACAATGACGGAACTATTTATCAGAAATTTGCAACAACCCTAGCGGGTACTTTTAAAGAATCCAACATACACATGACGAAATGTACAAAATTCCTGGAAGATGTTGAGGACGAGGAAAACAGAAATGAAATCATACGAAGTTACCACATAGGAAAAACCAACCATCGTGGAATTACGGAAACTAACGCACAAATCACCCGACGGTACTACTGGCCAAATCAACTACAATTGATACAGAAACTGGTAAACCAATGTGAAGTCTGTCAACAAACGAAATACGACCGAATCCCACTCAAAATCAAGTATAGAATCACCCCCACACCAAACAGACCTGTTCACACTCTACATATCGATAAGATCACCCTTGAAAACACCAAATTCTTGTCAATTTTTGATCCTTTTTCGAAGTATGCTCAGGTTTATTTAGTTAAAAGTAACTCAGCCCTGGACACGGTAAAAGCCCTGATGCTCTGTTTCGCACATCATGGTGTGCCAGAAGTAATAATTTCGGACAATGGGGCCGAGTTAACTTCATCATTAGTTAAGGAATTCCTGACATCCCATAAAATAGACATTCACTACATTTCATCCCAACATCCTGACTCGAATGGCCCGGTAGAGAGATTTCATTCCACCCTGGTTGACCACATCAAAATCCTAAATTGTAGGGACGAATTCAAAAAGGACGACATAGACACGAAAGTGCGCTACGCCGTACTGGCTTATAACAATTCGATCCATTCTGTTACTTCACTATCCCCCTTCGAAATAATTCAAGGCCATATCTCTAATGATCCTCTATTTCGAGTAAATCTTGAGGCTCGCCTAGCAAATGACTATACCTCAAAACACCGGGAAAAGATGGTTGCCCTCTATCGCGATGTTCATGAGGCTATTGCCCAAACTAAAGACAAAGTCATTGGAGCTAGGAATGAAGGCCGCGAAGATCCACCAGATCCTCCCTCTACCATATTCGTCAAATCCAAACAACTTCAGAGTAAAACCCGGCCAACATATACCAAAGAAACATTACAATCTATTAACCCTGCCACCGCTACTGCCAACATTGTACCTCGTCATGGGAACACTCAGACGAAAATCCATTTTGCTAATGTGAAACGACCTCGTAAATTACCGCCATCTAGCGCATCTAGCGTATCCAGTTATTCCCCATCTAGTGAATCATCTGGTAACTAAAATCAAGCGTATTCATTTTTACAGCGTCAGCTTGGGCCTCCTCGCGATAGTGCGGTGTGCCCAAATAACGAATATCACTACCAACTTAGGAATCGTCCCCATACGACTTGGACTGGCTAAGCAGACTGACTTCTTCCATACCATAGTACACTATTACAGAACAGGCGGATTAATTCAAGAAATCAAGACACTACGTAACCACTACGAAGACATCCTCAAAATTATTGATGACGATAAAGCAGTAAGAGACGCAGTACACTCCAGATCACAACTTTTAGAACACATGATGAAATTAGCAGAAAATAAAATCCAAGAATCAATTCTCCCCAAACGTCAACGTCGAGGTCTCATCGATGGCTTAGGTTCTGTTGTAAAATTTATTACAGGAAATCTGGATGCTGCTGATGGTCGAAAGTACGATAGTATTTTACAACACCTTGCGAAAAATCAATTAAATCTAGCAGACCAGATTAAACAACAATATTCCATCAACTACGATTTGATAAATCAGCTGAATCGCACACTAAGCGAAATAGATTACAATCATGAGATCTTAGCCAAAGAAATGACTAGGCTCAAACAAATCAGCTCCTTAGAAACTCATATTAGGCAAGTAGATGCTGCTTTAGAACACAACCAAAACCTTTTGCAATTACTGTTAGACATAATACAGGATATTGACAACTCGATTACATTTTGTAAGTTAGGGAAACTTCATCCCAGTATTATCAGGCCCCAGGCTTTGTACGAATCATTACGTGACTTGACTAAATACTACCATGACCGTTTGCCAAACTTTGACGGTGATTCCCTTTGGGAACTCCAGACACACATTAGAGTACGATGCTTCATTGGAGTTGAGGAGATAATATACTTTCTTGATGTCCCCATCCTGAAAAATGAGAACTTTGACCTAATCTTACTGCAATCCGTACCCACTGTGTACCAGGAAAAATATGTTACCATTATACCAGCAGCTCGCCTCGCCTTAGTCATTATCATCTGATAAAGTCGTTCTCTTAAAAAGCAATTGCGAACCAGGTCCTCATTTTGCGCTTTGCCCTAACAGTCTGGAACTGATTGGCGATAATAAATGTGAACACGACATTGTGTTAAGAGGACTCAATGACCAATGTGATATTATCTATCTGGAGATCAACCAGACGCATATTGAGTTCATTGAGGAAGCAAGGCAGTATATACTAATTTTCCCCCACGAAGACCAATTAAAGATCACAACCCAAAACCATGTAGAGTATCGTAGTGTTCAAGGAATATTCATGCTATCCCCCGACAACAGCACAGTTCAAATTCATGATCAAACTCTTGTTGTCCCCTCTACATCCACTTCGTATACTCCAACATTAGTTCTGCATATGAAAGTCTTCTGGAATGTCACTAAGCGGCCATCAGCCGAAATCAAATTGAAAAATTTAAATCTTTTGTCAAACCCAGCCCGTCCTGTTGTACCGCCTACCGATGTCATACTTCAATTAGCAACCCCTAGCATTTGGACTATAGTTCTGTATGTTTTAATATTGTTAATGATCGCTAACGCGGCCTATCGTTATGTCAAACACTCAAAAACACTAACTGTAAACCAGTAGGCAACTTTCTGAATTATATACTTTAGTTGAACTTGTATCGAAATCATATTGTAGCGTATGCTGTGTTATGCTATGTTTTAGTTATGCTCTGTTATTATGACATTAACATGTTATGCTATGTTTTATGTTATGCTATGTTATTATAACCGATGTTTTTTGTCTCTGCGATATGCTTTATTGTTTATGATATTCTTGTGTTTTACGATCGTAATTATCTTTGTAATGACGGATTATTCTTTTATAAACTTTGTAAACTTTTTCGATCTTCTAGTGAATATCGAAAAAGTCCTTATGGACAGGAGGACTTACATTCACGAATAGTACGGTAACGCTGATGTCAGCAACCGAGGGTATATAAGCGAGCTCCCTTCGGCTCCAGCTCAGTTCCGATCCATCCGTCACTCGTGTAGTTACTCCGTGTCACGCTCTGTACTCAAAGTGCTAATAAAGTCTCCGGTAAATTTCGAAAGTTCTTTTTTAAAAACCAAGTGTTACAAACTTGAAATATAAGTTTTATTTATTTATAGGATTTAATAGGATAGGAGTATAAAGTTATTGGACCTTTGTAACCTCCGAAAAAGGCTTTATTCGGCGAACAGACGAGACAAAATGGCGGCACTTTGAGTGGAGTTGTTGGATTTCCTTGTGTATCGTTAGCGGTGTATCATCAAGTCTGCGAAAGTTCTGGGCGGCTGCTCATAAGTTGGCATCTTCATACTCATATGGATTCGGTCCTGTCTTCTTCAGATTCGTCTTCAGACGATGAAGAAATGCTCGAGTTCCTCAACTGGCAGAGACGACCGTATACAGTAAGGAACCTAGTGGACCATTTTAACGAGTTGGATGACACGGATTTCTTTGTAAGATTTCGTTTGAAAAAGCCCACCGTTCTGTACGTGCTGTCGTTAATTGAAAGAAAAATTGAAAGCAGAACAGATCGAAATAATTCTGTTTCACCAATCAACAATCTTCTGTTGACGCTTCGGTTTTATGCTTTGGGAACCATGTTAAGTAATTTCTGTGGGTGATTTTGTGGGCGTGAGCGAAAGCTCAGCAAGTGCAATAGTTGAGGAAGTTTCGCTAGCAATTGCTCAGTTAGCTCCTCAGTTCATAAAAATGCCAGAAGGACGTGAAATGCAAGCAGCACGAGTGAAATTCCATAGGAAAGCCTCTATGCCAAGGGTTTTTTTTTTTTTTTTTTCCTTTAAAACATTCTTTATTACACCAAGTTTACAACTTATTAGCAATTTAATTTTGATCTTATTTACTACGTGTAGCAATCGAAACAAGATACAGAACTTGTTAATTGTTGAGTCAGATAACTGTTGAACTATTCATTACTTCACATTCACTGTGTTAGTTCGTGAGGCTTCCTTCTTTTCAATCTTCTCAGTAGGTCACTTACATCCAGCAAATGGACAGCCCCATCGATGTTGACATGACCCCTTAGTCGCTCTTGGTGGGCGATGGCAATTTTCTTGATAGTTTCATCGATAGATTCCACCTCTAGATCATGGTGAACTCTATCATTCTGAATGTACCAGGGTGCATTAACTATGCTCCTGAGCACACTGTTTTGAAAGAGCTGAATAATTTTCCGATTGCTCTGAGCTGTGCAGCCCCACAGCTGCGCTCCATAAGTCCATACTGGTTTTAGGACTTGGTTGTACAGGGTTAGTTTATTTTGCACAGACAGTTTTGATCGCCTGCCCATTAACCACGACATTTTTCTGAGTTTAAGAGTCAGTTCGGTTTTTTTCTTCTTTACGTGCGATTTCCATCGCAGCTTCGCATCTAACGTCATCCCAAGATATTTCGCTTCGTTGGCGTAAGGGATGACTTTGCCATTGAGGTAAGCGGGCAAGTAGCTGATTTTGCGGTTCGTGAAATTAACATGGACCGACCTTGCCTCATTCATCCGTATTCTCCATTTAGCAGTCCATTTTTGGATTTGTGTAATAGATTGGTTGAGCTTGCCCATAGAAGCGTCAATGCTCTCCCCCACAGCTAACACTGCGGTATCATCTGCAAAAGTGGCGGTTGTATTACTACTGATTTCAGGTAGGTCACTGGTGTAGAGTAGGTACAGGAGTGGGCCAAGTACACTACCCTGAGGTACACCAGCACCAATTGGTTTAGGTTCGGAGTAGGCGTCATCAAGTTTAACGCGGAAGTAGCGGTCAGTAAGGTATGACTCTAACAGCTCGGCATATTGCGATGGTAGTGATTTTCTCAGTTTATACTTTAGGCCATCATGCCACACTTGTCAAACGCTTGGGTAACGTCGAGAAAGATGGCAGAGCAGACCTTTTTCTCTTCAAGAGCTTGCTCTATTATGCTGGTAATTCTGTGAACTTGGTCTATTGTTGAGTGCTTTTGTCTGAATCCAAACTGGTGGTCATCCAAAAATGAGACAAGCCAAGCAGTTCGTATGCTTTTCCAGAAGGAAAGCCAGGGCTCTCCTTTCCCTCAGCCGGAAGGACATAAAGGCCGTTTACAGGCCTCCTAACTGGCCACTGTCCAGTCAAATACCATCTCAAAAAGATGGGAATATGCAGGACAGATGACTGTCGACTCTGCGACTGCGAGCCAGAGACAGCGGAACACATACTCTGTAACTGTCCAGCGCTTGCATACAAAAGATTTAAGCACCTTGGTAAGGGCATCCTCAGTCCCTCCGAGGTTGCAAAAATCGATGACAACAGCCTGCTCCACTTCATCCGGGAGGAGGCTGTAAACCGTCTCCTCACTACCAATGTTGTAGTGTAGGAACAGGGGCACAATGTCACAATAGACCCACTTCGAGGTCTACGTGACCAAAGGCATAAGCCTATCAAAGCCCCCCCAAAAAAAAAAAAAAAAAAAAAAAAAAAAAACTGGTGGTTAGGTATTAATTGACGTTCTTCAATGAGCGGAATGAGCCTTTTATGAAGCAGTTTTTCAAATAACTTGGACAATACTGGCAACAGGGAAATCGGTCTGTACGATGTGCATTCCACAGGCGGTTTTCCTGGTTTTGGAATCATAATAACCTCGGCTATCTTCCAAAGCTGGGGTACGTATTTCAGGCGAAGCGTAGCATTGATTATTTTTGTAATTTTGATTATGGCTTTTCGGGGTAGTTGCTTTAGGATTTGTCCTGTGATCAGGTCATATCCTGGTGCTTTCTTTGTATTAACTTCAACCTTTATTGTATTTTCCACCTCCTTGATTGTAACTGGTGGAATTGTGATGTAAGGTTCTACTGGAGTTGTGTACTCCAGTTGTTCACCTGATACAGGGGAGTTAGGCATAAAAATGTTTGATAGATAAGTTGCAAAAACATCAGCCTTGCTCTGGTTGTCTTTAACCCATGATCCATTCTGGTCCTTGATTGGAGATGCTTGGATGATCGGCCTTTTTAAATATTTTGTTGCTTTCCACAGCGAATAGTCAGTGTGTTGGTCACTGGTTAGTTCACTAAGGTACTGCTCAGTTGACTCATTTTCAATTAGTTGTGTTAAATCTCGTAGTTCTTGGGCGAGTCTATACCACTCTCTCTTGTAGGCTGGTGCCCGACTTGTCTGCCATCGCTTCCTCGCTCGCCTTTTTTCAGAAATGATTTCTACTATCTCACGGGGAAAGTTGATCCCTCTGATTTTTCTTCGCATTACTGGAGTATTATTCCATGCTGCATCATGAATCATCATAACCAGATTGAACACTTCACGATCAATGTCCTCTGTTGCTTCCAATGGGGCATGCAGGTTGATATTTTTGGCAAGCTGAATTTTGAAACCGTTCCAGTCAGTTTTTTTGTTGACCAGCACAGGATTGTATGGAATTTGTATTACCCGCTCACTTAGTGTTAGTATTACAGGGGAGTGGTCGGAGCTTAGATCTTCATTCTCTTCAACCAGTATATAGTTTGCCGAAATGTTTTTGGCTATGAAGAAATCTAATAAATCTGGAACCTTGTTTATGTCTGTTGGCCAGTAAGTTGGCTTGCCTGTCGAATGTACTTGACATCGATTGGTCTGTATGGCTTGGTACAGTTCCCTGCCCTTTTTGGTTATCAGTCCTGAGCCCCAGAAGGAGTGCTTCGCGTTGAAGTCTCCACCAAGTACAAACCGATTTCCCAATTGATTGAAGATTTCTGTGTATTCCCCTTCTCCTAGCTGGTACCGTGGCGGGCAGTATATGCTCGCAACTACCAGAGGAAAAGAATGGGTTTTTATAGTAATTGCTGTTACTTGGAGTTTTTCTGTTCCCAAACTCAGGTTTTCGTAGTGGCTTAAATTTTCCCTTATGATTACGGCGCTACCACCCCTAGCATTATTACTTGGGTGGTAGGTGTGGTAACATTTAAATCCCTGCAGTTTACAATTGGATTCTCGAGTGAAATGAGTCTCTGAAATGAGACAAACATCTATGTTATTAAATTCTAAAACTGTCTGGAGCTCCTTTCTTCTTTGAAGGAGTCCATTGGCATTCCAACACATGATTTTCAAACTTTTCATTGCATTTTAGGACGGCCCCTTACGGGTTTATTTTTTTCAAGGGCACCCACTCGAGTGCTCACACTGAGGATGAGGTTCTCTAGTTTCAAAAGCTGTTCCATAATTACTTGATTTGGTTCTGTAGTGGGTTGCAACCGAGACTGCAGCCCTTTGGTGATGGAGGCATATGATTCCAGATTACTTGGTACTTTTAACGATTGCCTTCTGGATACATTAGGCTTCGGTTCCCGGGGTTTGTTAGCGTCACTCTTCTTTTGTCCTGATTTCTGATTTATCACCCTCTCCCTTGCCTTTTGGGCTTCAACCGCAACCGGACAACCTCGGTAGTTGGCAGTGTGCTCTTTTGAATCACAATTGGCACATCGGGGGCGGATTTCGGATGGTTTAGTGCAATCTTTCGTAGAGTGTGGTTTGCCACATTTTACACATTTTGATGGTTTTGCACAGTATGTTTTGGTATGTCCAAATTCTTGGCAATTTTTGCACTGCGGGACTAACTTTGATCCCTGCAGTGGCGCTATGTTCACTTTACACCCAAGTATGGTTTTGATGTCATAGATTTTATCCAAGTCAGATTCTTGTGAAAATTCCAAAATGAACATATCCAAGGGGTCCTTTGTCCTCCATGCTAACTTATTCGTCGCTGAAATAATAATGAAGCCTTTTTCTTTCAAGTCGGTTATGATATCTGTCGTATCCCAGGAGTGATGTACCCCTTTGGCCATTACCCTGATTGGTCTATCTTGTTTGTTTTGGAATGTATAAAAGTGGAATTTTGACGGTTTAAGAGTGTTAACTACCTTTCTATAATCATCTGACTCATCCAAATTAATTTTAGCAGACTTATTTCTAGCTGGTGAAATTAGCATCTTACCTTTGAGCTCGACGGATTCTTTCATAAGTTTGTTTAGTTCTGGGAATGATTCAACATTATTCACATAAATAGGGGGTGGCCTTGGATTCTTAGGTGGTGCCTTGTAGCAATTGTTCTGTCTTGGTTTACTCGCATTGGATGAGCCAGCTTTACCAATACCAGATTTTTTTCTCTTCCGATCCTGGGCCACTTTCCAGTCCCCGGTTTCGTACTCTAATTCCTCCTCATCCGTGTAATACAACATTCCTGAATCCAATTTCTGCTCAATTTGAATTGGTTGACTGGTGACCCCTTCTTGTTCGGGAGAAGATGATGCTTTCCTTTTTTTGTTTTTTTTTTCCTGATTTTATGCGAGCTGGTTTCTCGTTCGAGGTCTTCCTCCTCCGTGAGATTTTCCGTTTCGCTAATTTTCATAAGGGTGATAGGTGCGTTGGATTGCACTCATGTGAAAATTCAATCCCCAGGAGGACCGCATGCAGAGAACTTCAGAAATTGCAAAGGTTACTTCTCTATTAACGTGCAGACTATAGCATCGGCAGATCTGAAAATGCTTAACATAGTAACTGTTGCACGTTGGCCTGGATCGGTTCATGGCCAAGCAATATTTACCAACTCCAGGATTCGTCACAGACTGAATGGAGGAGAGTTTGAGGACAGCATAATTATTGCTGACAGCGGTTATGCTAACACACAGCATATAGCGACACCTTTACTACGAACCAACACACCTTCTGAAGAGCTGTTCAATGAAGCTATCATCAGAACAAGAAATCCTTCAAATTGAAACTTTTTTGAAGCAACGAACTAACCACCAAACGTAGAAACTAAACAACAGACTACTCAGAATTCACAGAAACTGGAAGGTAACACTATGGTTATAGCACCTGTGGGCCTGGTGTCGGCCTCGTAGATTTTCCCCCTGCTGCTGCAGTGGGGACTAGACACTGGGGGCCACGGCCTCCAGATCGAGTTGTCCCAGGGCGGCGTCTGGAAAACCCTCCAAAACGGGGGCGGCAATAACGGGACAGGATTGACTAGAAGAACGGGGAAAAAGGGGCCTTAAGGCTAAAACGGTTCCTATTTATGCAATACTGGTATTTTATTACTGAATTTGTACAGTTGGACAGCGAAGGTAAAATGCAAGGTTATTTAACGAATGGGTTGAAATACAATGCTATAAGCAAGGGTGAAATTTAGTGTCCTTAGGTTTCTACCTTATCTACTAACTTAGGGTTTCTAGTTGATTGTTCCCGTATTCTAGTCCTACCTAGGCCTCCTGGTAACACTTTTCCCGACCCGATATTACCGCGTGACGAATTTGATGGGTACCGACTAACCTTTTACTCTCTTGACGAGGGCGGTCCACCCCGGACTTGGGAAGTTTCAGGTGCGAAGCAGGGAGCAGCTACCTCCCTTGGGCAGCAAGTCTCCTCGGGACTCAAGTAGCCAGCGGGGTGCTGACCTCTTCCTCCGCTGCGGTTGGTCCTCGGCTGCTTTCTTGGGGGCTGATGGGCTCGCCCGATGCAGATCAAGTGCAAGATGGTACGCACAGTGGCCTCTGGAACACAACCCTGATTCCCGGGTTTCCAGCCGGTTTTGTTGTTTCCCCCGCCTTTTGCGGGGATCCAATCATCCAATTTCCTCTGATTATTACTTGGAGAGGGGATCGCCAATCTCCAATCCGAATCATCTTGGGGCGTCATCATCAGCTCAGGTGGGGGTTCCACGCGCGGACTGAGTTTTGGCAACTTGGCGGTTTTCCGCTACCATACCCTGCTGTAATTTCTTCGGTGGGAACTGTTGATGTGCGTCTTCCTTTTTCGGTGTTGGGTTTCCCGAGCGGCGGGACGAATCTCTTGTTCGAGGAAAGTCAGGCGGCGTGAATACGATATGCCGTCTGACAGCACCTTCTCGATACAAAAAAATCGATTCCGACATTATCCGACAAACACTTATTTGTTCAATAAAATTCGTTGGATGAACAGTTATAAACACTGCTACTATTTTATTCGTTGAACAGTGTTATTCCTTGAATTGTTACCCACCGGTTTATGCAGCTGATTGATGAACCGGCCCTAACACATAAACATCAACACAATGTTCTGATTCTAAACGGATTTGGTGTAAAATAAATGAGGCGACAGGTAGAGGCAGAGCTCGGAGATGCTTGTATCGATACAGCACGAGGGGACGTTATTACACACTGCTGAAACCCCAGTAGAGGTGGGCAATGTTTTTAATCAGCACTTTACCACTGTAGGAAAAAGAGTGGCTGAACAGTTAGGTACTGTGGATGATGAGGATGATTTAGTTCTCCGAGAACCAAACCAAGAAGAGGAAGTATTTTTCAGGGTTAGTGAAAACGACATTATAAAAATAATTGGGAGCCTAAAAGGAGGATCGAGCCCAGGTTTTGATAATGTAACTGTTGAGCTTATTAAAAAGGTTAGTAAGCAAATAGCTAATCCCCTGAAGAACCTGGTTAATCTGAGTTTTTCAACAGGTACCTTTCCGTCAATATAGGTATAAAAGATCCATTGTGGTTCCTTTGTTTAAATCAGGGGATCCAACCAGTGTTGAGAACTATAGACCCATATCGTTAATGTCTAATGTTGCCAAAATCCTGGAAAAAGCAGCTAAAATATATACCACACAGTTCCTTGACCAGAGCAATTTCCTAAGTAGCCATCAGTATGCTTTTAGAGGTGGCAAAAGCACTCAAGATGCAACCCTTCAAGTGATCGAAAACCTTTCTTGTACTTTGGACGCTGGGGATAAGTGTATGGGCATTTTTATGGATCTTCACAAAGCCTTCGATAGCATTCCTCATATTAATTTAGTGAAAGTTCT
The DNA here is from genome assembly GCA_963920205.1 of Stenodema calcarata. Classification (NCBI taxonomy): domain Eukaryota; kingdom Metazoa; phylum Arthropoda; class Insecta; order Hemiptera; family Miridae; genus Stenodema; species Stenodema calcarata. The sequence goes on from OY986063.1 coordinate 403,511, forward strand.
GCTAAAGAGTAACTTTCATCCTGGTTATGTTGGATGGATAAAAAGTTACTTAACTGATAGGGAACAAGTCGTGAAAATCTCGGGGTGCTTTAGTGCAGTGGTTCCCAACCTTTTTCCTTCGAGGACCACAAGATCTATAAGAAAACGTCTGCGGACCACATGATTTTATAACTAGGTAAATTAAATTGAGAACTAGAGAAATATATTTTAAATCCTTTAATATACATTGTATTAAGAGTAAGTAATTAGAAAAAAACATAGTTATAGTCTTAATATAGTTATAGAAACATTATAAATCTATTGTAAAACGCTTACAAAATATGACACTGATCTCTCAGTGACTTCCTTGGTTTTGCATTTTACTGGCAAGATCTTCGATATTTGGCTTCAAAGAGGTCAAACTCAACCTGAATGGAGCATCCAATTTTAACAAACTGTTACGATGCTTATTCTTAATAACATTTAGTGTTGAAAATGCTGTTTCACAAAGATATGTAGAATTGAAAGGAAGTAGAATTTTCAAGGCTTTTTGGCTGAGGGTTTGGTACTCATCAAGTAACTTGATCCAAAAGCTTGCAATATTGTCACATTGTATTTTGACAACTTCAAGCTGAGGATCAGAAGATATCTCAATAAGTTCTTCCTGTTCATTAAGTGTAAGATCAATATCCTTGAGTGGTAAAAAAGGATTTGCCACCCACAAGTTTTTAGAACTGACGTCAGAACTGGCAGGGAAATAGTTGTCAAAATACCCTTGAAGCGATGCTATGTAAGCCTTTACCAAAGATGACAGCTGTTCTTTATTTATATACATACCTTCCGTTTCTATAAAATTCAGAATATTCAGAAATAAAAACAGCATTACTCATGTGGCATACTTTCATAACGAACGTATCTCCGAGGATGAATGTCTCATTATATAGCCAGTAAAAACATTGTTATACTCGTATTGATGAAGAAAACCGTGAATTATAAGACGTACTCTGAAACAGACCGCGGACCACACGTAAACTCGGCGCGGACCACAAGTGGTCCACGGACCACGGGTTGGGAACCACTGCTTTAGTGGACCATGTGCATTTACCTATGGTGTCCCTCAGGGAACAGTTTTGGGACCTGTGCTGTTCATAACTTATCTCAACTCTCTTCTACAGTTGCCTATTGAAGGGAAATTTGTTTGCTTCGCGGACGACACGGAGAGGAAGAACATGGGATGAAGTGATAAGGGTAGCTGAAAATGCATTGAAACTTGTAAATAATTGGTTAAGACGTTTTAGTTTCAAGTTAAATGTTATAAAAACACACTTCGTCTGTTTTTCTCTGCGCTCAATCGGAGTGCCCAGTGTTGGATACCTGAAATGTCATGGGCATGAATGTGCCATGAACTCTTCGTGTGCCTGCCCCTCTATAACCCAAGTTAGCTCGGCACCGGGTAAGTCCTTATAAGGGTTATAATTCGTAAATTTTGAATTTAGTTCTTTGCCCACTGATGTAAAGTGTTCATTCAGCTTATTCGCTATTTTTTCTGGCTCATTGATTTCGCCACCATCATAAACTAGTTTTTTGATTAGTATGGGGTCATGCCCAGTTTTTCCTAGCGCTACATTTACTGTTTTCCACAATTTAGCTGGAGTATCCGATTTATTTAGTTGCCCGGCAAAATAGTCATTCTTAGTTTTTTCAGCTTGTTTCGATAGCTCACGTAATTTTTACGCAGCAGTGTGTTATTAGGGCTTTGCTTAACTTTTTTGGCCAGTTTATCACGATTGTTTATAGAATTTACAAGAGCTGCGGTGATCCATGGTTTTAGTTTTCTACTCTTATGATTCTTTGCCTTAACACATATTGTACAGAGCTCAATACATTTTTGTAAAATACCAATAAAAATACCAAAGGCTAGATTAACATCACCATTTTGGAATACTGGACTCCAGTCTACCAGTTTCATTAGTTCATAAAGTTGTTTCAAATCGGTTTTCTTCATCGTGCAATTCATCAGTTTAGTACTGGTGGGGACCGTAGATGCTTCAATCGCAAACGCAACAGGGGAGTGATCCGTCAGACTGATATTGAGGATAGCAGACTTGGAATGCTTGAAAGTGTCCCCAGGAGCTTTAACCATTATATGATCTAAGCAACTATTTTCTCTTGTAGGTACATTTATCCAGCTGACAAACCCCAATTCGTATAAAAAATCGTAGTATTCTGCTATTTCTACATTTTCATTTGTTTCTAAAATATTCACGTTTATGTCCCCCGTAAATATTGTAATTCCAACGCTCGATGGTTGCAGCTTTTCTTTTAATTCTCTGACAAATTCAGATATTGAAGTTACATGCGACCGATACATACTAATGAGTGTAAATTCCTGTGAGCCAATTTTTAATTTTGTACTTATCACTGATGCGCCCACTATGTTCCACTCTTTCTGCTCACTGATGTCGATTTCTTCCGCTGTGTAGACGAGGACACCGCAGGCCTTGTTGAAGGTTGTTGTGCTTACGCAGCTGTTGTATCCAGGCAGCCTATAGGTCGTTGGGTAATTGCAGTAAGGCGAGAACCATATTTCCGAGAGCACAATGACCTTAGGTTTCGAAACCATTTGATCGAGGTAACATAGGAGTTGATTCCAGTTAGCTTGAATGCTTCGTATGTTGATTGATAGTACCGAAAGTTTTGATCCGGAGAAAAAGGCGTTTAATGCACCGATATCCTCACATTCAATGGGAGAAGTCCCTTGTTCGCACGTATCATGGTCAATTTCCATAGTCAGTACGATTGATTAGCCCTTGTCGTGCATTGGCGTAGCTGGGACAATCTTGGTCGTTTGCCGCATGATCATGCGTCAAATTGAATTTTTTGCAGTTAATGCATTTTGGCCGAGTGTTAGTTTTATCGCACGTTTTGGTATCATGATCTCCTGCGCAGTGGGCACATGTGGGCGCTGGCGCTTTACAATGTTTTTGAACATGTGAAAAACCATTACATTTGTAGCAACGTGAGACTCGCGTATAATCCTCAACCCTGCAAGAACTCCAGCCCAAATACAGCCTAGTCAAACTCAATAGTTTCTTACGGAACTCCGGTGAGACCTCAATTGCAATATTTTCCGTTAGTTCGTTTCTCCTACCAAATTTGAACAGGAATTTCATCTGTTCACTGATTTCTTTTTCTTCCAGGTTATTGAGCTTCATCATTCCTTCTTTTATCTCCTCCTCCGTCATTCCTGCGGGTACTCCCAGCACAGCGATTCGTGGTAACTTTTTACTAGGGCGCGAGATTGTTAGTCCAATATCTTTGAGCTTAGGGTTAGCCAAAATTGCATTGAGATCTTCCTTTTCAGCTGCACGAATAAGCACACCATTTTCACCCAAATTCCGGACGCTAGAAATCTTCACTCCTTCAGCTACAGGATTGAAAACCGCCTTTATTTCTCTTTTTATTTCCTCCGCCTTTTTTGTAGAAGTTCTATTTGCCGGGAACACCACAACACTATTATCTGCCCGTAATGGTTTCTGCACGGATTTCGTTTTCAAAATTTGAGCATATGAGCCCGAACTTTGCGATTCTTTTGACTCACTTTTGGACACAAGATCAAGTATGGTGAGCATATTTGTTTCCAAGGATTCACATATCTTCTCCTTCCCGTTTACAGCTTCTAAATATTTCCCATGCGTGAGATTCAGATATAGTGCCAAATCGTTCGATAGTTTAACAATCTTTTTAATTGCAGCCGTTATTTGCGTAGTCTGTTGCTTACCAATCTTGTTGTCCGAGTTCAGACAGTATTCAACTATCTTTTGCTCAATTTCACCAATTTCTGCCACAGATTGGCGAGTATATTCCTCCATAGGCACAACCTTGCTCTCCGGAGCGGTCATAATTATATAACAGCGTAATCAGGCCAACGCTGCGATCCGAACCCGCGAAACCGCCTCGTCAAACACCGGGCGCCGATCACTATTGTTTCCGAAAGTACTGGATATGCGCGAAACTGAGTTGTTTCCTCGTCGAGAACTGAGAGAGAACTGATTATTAAGTGCTCGGTTATCTCTCTCTGCCGGTCATCGAATAAATACCTGTACGACTACACTCTTTGCGGAGCCCCTTTGGGGAGGGTGCACGAGACGAGAGACTTGGGGGGTGCTCCTGGATGGTCAGCTGTCTTTCTCCGGCCACATCGCCAACATTTCAAGAGGTGCCATGAGAGCTTTGGGGTTCCTGAAGCGGCACACCAGGGATTTCACCGACGTCCGTGTCCTAAATCTGCTCTACAAGGCACTGGTCCTTCCCAAGTTGGATTATGCTTCCCCAGTTTGGTCCCCTTTTTACGCTATCCACAAATACAGCTTGGAACGAGTCCAAAATAAGTTTCTGCGGTTCATCGCTTTTAAGCTTGGAATACCCCAGTGCGACGTAAACTATTCGGAACTCCTCACCACTTGCAACCTTCTGCCGCTCGACAAAAGACGCTCGGTGGCTGACCTCACGTTTCTCCACAAGCTGCTCAACAACAAAATCGACTGCCCATCCCTGCTATCAAGGATCGGTCTGCTGGTGCCACGTCTCTCCTCCCGGTCACCTAGTCTTTTCCAAATCCCTTTTAGTCCGACAAATTATTTACAAAACAAAGTATCCACCCCGAATTTGACTTCTTCTCCCACTCATTGTCACAGCAAAATATTCTGTAGTTTCTTCACATGTTTCCATAACTTGATACAACCTGTATTTGCGTTCGGTTTTTCACACCCTAGTATTCTTGTGCTCTCTATTTCTTGTGATCTGTTATTGTTATTCTTGTCCTGCGTTTCGTTGCCATACCACTTTGATTATGTCTATCTAATTATGTCTATCCAATTATTATGTCTATTCTACACTCTATTTAATTTGTACTTTTGATAATATGCTTGAAATTGGGCTCGCCCATACTTTTTCAAATAAACAATTAGGAAAATTGACCAACCTTTGAGCCAGGCTCAACCTTCGAGCCGTCATTGTGAACGAACGGCTGGTCGTACAAAGCTGCGGATGGTCTTAAAAAATTCTTAGGAATAAACTCTATCTAAATATGAAATAAAAAACATACCGTTTGATGGGAATTTTTCGAGATATGAAATTTTCAAAATTTCAAAATTCGTTTTGAACCCCTTCCCCTTGACCTAGGGTTATGAAAAGTTTCGAGGATCATTGTGGGGCTGGTCCAAACCCAGAAACCAAATTTCGTAATTTCAACTCAACGCTAACTGGGCAAAGTGGCGCGGACGGCGTACGGCGGACGGACGGTTTTGGTTTATTATCTTCGATAATGATCCATTGGAATCGCCCAAAGAAAAAATTTTTTTAACCCCCCCTCAAAATTTGTTGGTTTACGTTTCAAGATACATAGATTCAGAAAATCGAATAAAAAAAAAATCCGTCCGTCCGCCGTACGCCGTCCGCCGTCCGCGCCACTTTGCCCAGTTAGCGTTGAGTTAAAATTACGAAATTTTTTTCATGGGTTTCGACCAACCCCACAATGGTCCTCGAAACTTTTCATAACCCTAGGTCAAGGGGAAGGGGTTCAAAACGAATTTTGAAATTTTGAAAATCACATATCTCGAAAAATTCATATAGAACGGTATGTTTTTTATTTCATATTTAGATAGAGTTTGTTCCGTAGAATTTTTTAAGACCATCCGCAGCTTTGTACGACCAGCCGTTCGTTCACAATGACGGCTCAAAGATTGTGCCTCACCACACGATCGTGACTCAAACTGTTGAAATACAGGTCCATTTTCATACTAACAAGCTCTTTGAAACATCATATGGCTTAAGTGAGGTCGAGTTTGTTGTTCTGAGGTGCGTTTCGTGCTACGGAAATGAAGGTAATTTCGAATGTTTGTTGGTAGGTACTTCTTTTATAGAATAATTATTACCGACGTAGTATTAAAAACCCCAGAATTATATCGTATTAATTGATCATAATTAATAATAATTATTATTAATAATAAATACGAATTATTAATACCTAACAATAAATTATAATAATTTTCACTAGGTACTCGATAAAATTGTTAATAATTAGTGATAATTGATAATAATAATTAATCTAACATTTAGAATATAGACATTCAGACCTAGTGATCTAGACAGAAGGGTGATCTGTACAAAGAAGATAATGAACCGTTGTGTCAAGAATTTTTATTCGATTTTCTGAATCTACGTATCTTGAAACCAACAAATTTTGAGGGGGGGTTAAAATTTTTTTTCTTTGGGCGATTCCAATGGTTCATTATCGAAGATAATAAACCAAAAGGATTTGAAATAATTAAATCGCCAATTAACTTGAAATATTTTAAATGTAAAATAACATGAAACAGCTATATTTATCATAATAGATTAATTTGAAAGATAAACATAACATCAGATTACATACCTTCACTACTGTTGGTTATGTATAAAACCAACAGTAGTGAAGGTATGTAAGTATTAAAGTTCACTACTAGAAAATTCCCTGGGTACCTACTTCATTATTGAACAAAACCTAATGTTGAACATTTGAAGTAGCCACAGAAAATAATCAAGTTCCAAAACAATTTCATTGGTACAGAAAACGAAGGGTAAGCGAATTCGGAACGTTATGTACAGGTGAACTAATGCCTATCGAGTACGAAATCATAGAGAACGCAATGGCATAACGAAAAAATATATACAATGAGAAAAAACAAGTCGAGTGTTTCCTATTGGTGGTGTTCGGGGCGATCTTCTCTCTGAAACATGGAAAAAATTGTATAGAAATTGGTCAAAGGTGACCACATCAAAGCACAAACACTGTGATGTTATTCAGGGTGGGGCAAAATATATTTCCTGGTTTGGAGGGCAATTAGTAGGTAATCTCGGTTTTTTTTTTTTTTTTTTTTTTTTTTTTTACATTGAGTTTTGAAAATTACATTAGCTAGATGGCGGCCTTTCAGCAGTGATGAACTTGTTTTGATGAACTCGCTGATGAAGGCGACTGGGAAACTTTCCACGGCACTTTATGCATATCTAAGCTCATTACTACCCAGGGGGGGGGGGGGGGGTTAGGTACCAGGCAACAATGGGCGGTCAACGTTGCCACCTATTGGCGAAAAGAACCACCCGCCTAATTTCGTATCCGCTACTATAAATAAGTATCGTTCCGATTTCCTACGTGATTCGGGAATTTCTTGTTTCTGCAACGTTAGGTACTTATACTTGGTTGGATTATGATGGGATTCACACGATTTTGAAGAGGCATGGTGGAAACAAGGAATTAGATACAGAAACACGGAACTAGATTCTTCATGTATATCTGAAACACTAGATAAAAGTTTCGTACTTCGAGAAGTGACAATTATTTTCGAATAAAGACCTCCAAGGCTTTTCCTGCCTTCGAAAGTGAGTGAGCTATCTAAACAAAACTGTAGTACCTCCCAAAGTGACGATTAGAAGTGACTTACTGTGGGAGAAGCAAGGGTGAGGTCCATATCATGGGCATCAAGTCCTTCATCTGTTTCAAAAACCTGCACATCGAGAAATATTATTAGGGAAATTTATTGATTAAATTCGAACGTAAATAAGAAAACCGGAAACTTCTTTTAAAACGGTTTGTTTCTGTTGCTGTACCGTTCGCCCTTCTTTCTAGATCACTGATCTGTAATACGAGTACATATATCCCTGTGAGTCCCATAAATATACAAAATACTACGAGCAATGAGGTGAAATATGTGTTAGTTTGAGGAGGTGACCAGATGGTCCAGTCTGAGCGGGAGGTAACCAATGTTGCAGCACAGTAATTGTCTCTACAAAATTCCAGGCCGGCCTATATCGACGGTCTCACAGCAACACCCCATATCATCATTTTCCTAACTTTTCAGGAGGGCTGGAAAACCGCCTTCCAATGATTTTCTCCTCCCATAATCAATATTTCTCTTAATTGTGGTGCTTTTCACATCAAAAATACCCACCTTTATGAACTTTATGAAAGAAATTTCAGAAAAAATCATTATTCTAAAAAAAAAGTTATGATGTGGGGTGTTAACCCTCAGAGCGGTGACAATGTGGGGAATCCCTAGTAGTTCAACGCTATAACTTGGACTTGTTTTAAATGCATACCTATTATATACTATCTTACTCCCTTTTCAGCGTATTAATTGGGAGTTGGGTTTCTCTGGATAGGAGCTGAATCAAAATAAAACTTCTTCATGTAAACAAACTTTTTTTCAGTTTCAAAAGGCCAAGACTATACCTATTGACAAGATAACGAGGTACAAAATCAGTAACTTGAACGGTTGGTCCTAAGATTCATTTTAGGTTATTACAAGACCACAGGCAGGGTTATACATACTTTGTTGAAAAATCTTAATCACTTTTTCATACCTAACATGAACTAATCACAGAATGTTTGGGCACAATAACGAATAGGTTCCTAGGCAGTCTTACAAGTTTCGTGGGTGACCTACCGTGACGACCTGTCAGTCTTTAAAAAAAATCAGCGTTTCTTCTTTTTTTTTTAACCAGTTCATTCTCAGACTCATATCGTCGGTGAAACAGCAACATGCTTTACCTCATTTTTCCCAACTCTTCAGGGGAGACAAAAAACGGCTTACGAAACTTACGTCGTCTTCCATGCTGAGCCGTTGCCTCGCCACAATTGCACTGTAAAACAGCTGACTTATAGCATGTTGGTTTTCAAACTGAATTCTAGCCTGTTGGCAACACTATCAATAACTTCCCACGGAGTCGTTTTTTCGAGAAACTGACTTTTCTAGTCGATCCGGCGCAAAAATTTGACATCGGACACAATCGACAGGATTGTGTGAACGGCGGGGTTGGAAAGTGGGGGTGAATTAGGATAGGATGGGCGGAGCTTCCTATCCTGTAAAACCCCCTTACCATAGATCTCACAACAGGGTGAAAAAAAACCTGCTCCCCTGTAACTAGGGTTGCCAACTTTTTTTCGGAGAAAAAAATTACTTACATTTCAGAAAATTTTTGGAAAAAAAAGTATTTTCTTTAAAAAAAAAGTAAGGCCCAAAAGAAAATTTTGAATTCCTCGGTTCATCATCACCACCTCAATATGAGGAATTGAGCAGAATGAGCAGCACCTTATTAGGTACCTAGAATACCTCCTGTCAGGGGCGTTGCGTCCATAAGGCCACTGCCCCGGCATCCAGAAACACAAAAACCTCAACAACAAAAAAAAAAAAAAAAAAAACATACCGTTCTATATGAATTTTTCGAGATATGAAATTTTCAAAATTTCAAAATTCGTTTTGAACCCCTTCCCCTTGACCTAGGGTTATGAAAAGTTTCGAGGACCATTGTGGGGCTGGTCCAAACCCAGAAACCAAATTTCGTAATTTTAACTCAACGCTAACTGGGCAAAGTGCCGCGGACGGCGTACGGACGTATTTTTTTCAATTCGATTTTCTGAATCTACGTGTCTTGAAACGTAAACCAACAAATTTTGAGGGGGGGTTAAAAAGTGTGAAATCAGTAAAAATTGCAAATAAAAAAAAAATGGGTTAAAATCAAACTCATACGGTGGATACAGCTTTCGTACAAGTACGCAACCACGAGAGACATTTTATGTATTTGCGCCCCCGTTCCCCTTCCTATAAAACCCCGTATTGTACTTTTGTTTGTGGATTGCAAAAACACGTTTTAAAAAAAAAATATTTTTTTTATTCAAATAAATTTCAAAATACAATTTTGTTTTACTCATTCCATAATTACATCATTATTATCATCAGAATTTGTAACGCTGAGTAATGGCCGATGATGGGAAAAGTACGATGTGTAGGCTAGAGTTTGTATATTTGACACATTCCGCGTAAAAACTCCATCGACGCACGTCATATTTCGTGTCGTCGAGATTTCCGGAGAATTGTTTAATTCACACCCAAAACTTTCAGTCATAAATTTACGAAACGCTAACCCCTCTTCAGAACGCAAGTCAATGTTGAAATCTCCACACAGTACAACCGGTAAGTCGTATAGCTGAACAGAAACAAACCCTTGAGTTTGATCGAGTACGGTAGTAGATATCGCTCGAAGAACTTGATTTTATCGTTCAGTGTTGTCCCATTTGAAAGATACGTCGCCACGAATAGTACACGCTTTGTCAGTTGTGTTCAGAAGTCCCTCAAGGGCCCACATACCAAATCTCAGAATCGTGGGATCATTAGGGAAAAAACAGGATTTTAAAGCCACTCAGCTGATCTGGGATCGGTCAGTTGTGTTCAGAAGTCCCTCAAGGGCCTACATACCAAATCTCAGAATCGTGGGATCATTAGGGAAAAAACTGGATTCTAGCCACTCAGCTGATCTGGGATCGGTCAGTTGTGTTCAGAAGTCCCTCAAGGGCCCACATACCAAATCTCTGAATCGTGGGATCATTAGGGAAAAAACTGGATTTTAGAGCCACTCAGCTGATCTGGGATCGGTCAGTTGTGTTCAGAAGTCCCTCAAAGGCCCACATACCAAATCTCAGAATCGTGGGATCATTAGGGAAAAAACTGGATTGTATCGCCACTCAGCTGATCTGGGATCGGTCAGTTGTGTTCAGAAGTCCCTCAAGGGCCCACATACCAAATCTCAGAATCATGGGATCATTAGGGAAAAAACAGGATTTTAGAGCCACTCAGCTGATCTGGGATCGGTCAGTTGTGTTCAGAAGTCCCTCAAGGGCCTACATACCAAATCTCAGAATCGTGGGATCATTAGGGAAAAAACTGGATTCTAGAGCCACTCAGCTGATCTGGGATCGGTCAGTTGTGTTCAGAAGTCCCTCAAGGGCCCACATACCAAATCTCAGAATCGTGGGATCATTAGGGAAAAAACAGGATTCTAGAGCCACTCAGCTGATCTGGGATCGGTCAGTTTTGTTCAGAAGTCCCTCAAGGGCCCACATACCAAATCTCAGAATCGTGGGATCATTAGGGAAAAAACTGGATTCTAGAGCCACTCAGCTGATCTGGGATCGGCCAGTTGTGTTCAGAAGTCCCTCAAGGGGCCACATACCAAATCTCAGAATCGTGGGATCATTAGGGAAAAAACTGGATTCTAGAGCCACTCAGCTGATCTGGGATCGGTCAGTTGTGTTCAGAAGTCCCTCAAGGGCCCACATACCAAATCTCAGAATCGTGGGATCATTAGGGAAAAAACTGGATTCTAGAGCCACTTCGCGTAACGCACTCCGCGTAACACACTTCGCGTAACGCACTCTCGTAACACACTTCGCGTAACGCACTCTCGTAACACACTTCCCGTAACACACTCCGCGTAACGATTTTTCATTTATGTGCCATAGTAAAGACATAAAATGTCAAAAAAAGCCAACCAGTTGGCATTCGAATTTCCTTCCGTATACTGCACCTAACATTTTTCACGAAGTCAACAGCGACTCGACAGAGCTCTTTCTCTCTCTCTGTCCCAACCTATGTCTGGCATGGCTGCGGCCAAGACAAGTAACTAGGAAGAATAAGAAGATATTCGAGCATTTTATCGGAATATAGCTGAGGAGTTAAGAATCAAAACTTAACATATTCAGAATGGAAAATTTTTCAGGAGGACAAAAAAACTGTTCTTCCTTAGTGATTATTGTTTTAAATAAAATGAAGTACAGCAATTATTAGAGAATAAAATCTGCGATGAGGATGACCTAACACGGTATTTTTGGCACTTATACCTGCTGAATTACAGCCATGTGAAAAATGGATATGTTGCATTTTGATTAAAAAAAAGGGATATGTTGCGTTTTGAAAAAAAAAAAAAAAAATCGGATTGCAAACAATGAAAATGTTTAAAATTAAAATTAATTAAAATAGCGCACTTGCGACCAGCATTGCGAGAAATTTTCAGAATGTAAAATATCAAAATGCGGAAATAGGTACGTTTTGTCGTTTTTTATATTGTTCGGTATCATGTTAAAAAGAAACAAAAGATCGAAAGTACTCGAAAAAGTGATACATTAAAAAATGAAAAGTCGAGACAACCTAAACAACAAGAGCAAGCTGGGTCTTTCTAATCAAAATCGTCACAATCTTCGGTTTCATCGTCTAGTTCGCAGTCTGGTCCACCAGGCTCTTGCAGCAGATCTCTCAAGAAAGTCTAAGCAATGAAAGCTGACTCTTCCTCGTCAACCACAGAATAGAACAATATTTATACTGAGAACAATATTAAAAACGGGTAAAACGACGTCACGTTACGAAAAAGGGAAGGGAATCCCAGAAGCCTGTTATCTACTACTGAACTACTGAAACTACTGAAGAAATTAGGTTACCTCACTCTACCTGTGTAAAGATCGAATCTGAATGGAATGGGCAAAAAATTAGGATTTATGGTATTTACCGCTCACCTGTTGACAAAATACAGGAGATTGAAGATTTTTTAAAGCAATTGGATGAAGAATTAGGGAAACATAAAACAGCGAGTAACTTTCTGACAATTATAGCGGGTGATGTCAACATCAATATAGGAGCTAATCATTCAGACACAGTCAAAATGCAATATTTAAATCTGCTAGCTGTACACGGATTCGTGCCATGTATCTAGGAACGCGGTAGCGTTCCGCCCCGCCAAGCAAAGAAGTTGAGAAAACGAACGGTACCAAGTGTATGTTTACCGGACGTCACGAAACGCGTTTTCGAGGTATCCATATCTCGGCTCCTATTTGACCGATCAACTTGAAATTTGGTGTGGGTCTTCTTTGAGTGTATATTAGAAAGCCCTGAAAGTTTCAAATCGATAGGTCTAAAGGGAGCCGAGCTACATAACTTCAAAAACCCGGTTTTACAGCCTTAGATTGTTCTTCTCCTTCTTCTTCTTCTCCTTCTTCTTCTCCTTGTTCAGACAGGCAAGGCTGGAGCCTCTCCACGTTGACCGATTGACTTGAAATTTTGCACAGAGCTTCATTTAACCTTGAGACAGAGCCTTATATAAAATTTAACCCATTATCTCAACCCAAAAAAGTTTTAGAAACAAAAAACCAGAAACTTTAGGAAAATTCTGTCCACTTTGACGAGTCTACAGCCTGGGTAAAAGGACCTATCGACTTGAATTTTTTTACATACCTTCTTTATAGCATGTCTCAGTGCCATTTGAACGAAATAACCCATTATCTCAACCAAAAAAAAAAATTAGGGACAAAAAACTAAAATTTAGGGTAATTTAGGCTAATTTTGGCCATATCTCGGCTCCTAGTTGACCGATCAACTTGAAATTTGGTTTGGATCTTTTTGGTGTGGATAAGAGAAAGCTCTGAAAGTTTCAAGTCGCTACGTCTGAAGGGAGCCGGGTTATATAACTTCAAAAACCAATTACCATGTTTTTCTACTTTTTTCAGTCGGTCAAGGCTACAGCCTCTCCACCTTCGCCGATTGACTTGAAATTTTGCACGGAGCTTCGTTTCAAGTGTAGCAAGTGCCTTTTGAAAGATTCAAGTCGATATCTTTAAAGGGAGCCGAGTTATATAACTTCAAAAACCCGGTTTTTCACCCTTACCTGTTCTTCTTCTCCTTAATCAGTTAGGCCTTTCCACCTTCACGGATTGACTTGAAATTTTGCACAGAGCTTCGTTTCAACATCAGCCAGTGCCTTTTGAAAGTTTAACCCATTATCTCAACCCAAAAAACTTTTAGAAACAAAAAACCTGAAATTTAGGCTAATTTTGGCAACTTTGACGAGTCTACAGCCTGGGTAAAAGGACCAATCGACTTGAAATTTCGCATAGACCTTCTTTATAAAATGACCCACTTCAACAACAAAAAGATGTGATATCCCCCCAAAAAACACTCCGTGTAAAAATCACCCCGCCTCGCAAATATCATTCTTCAGAGGCCGGAAAAAGTTATGATATCCACTTTCCCCGCCCGCCCTTTTCCTCATTAAGGAGCTAAGTACAATGAAAAGCTTAACCACTTCACAAGCACCGTACCCCTTTCGAAATCTCCCCTTGGCGCTATTGCGAGACGTTTTTATTACTTCCACAAGCAACTAATACTTGTATAAAACGTTAACCACCATCAAGTATTAGTTGCTTGTGGAAGTAATAAAAACGTCTCGCAATAGCGCCAAGGGGAGATTTCGAAAGGGGTACGGTGCTTGTGAAGTGGTTAAGCTTTTCATTGTACTTAGCTCCTTAATGAGGAAAAGGGCGGGCGGGGAAAGTGGATATCATAACTTTTTCCGGCCTCTGAAGAATGATATTTGCGAGGCGGGGTGATTTTTACACGGAGTGTTTTTTGGGGGGTCACAGACTACACGCGAGTATCACAGGATAGCAAAAGTACAATCGATCATATATTCACTCAAAAATCCAGCAAAACGTGCGAAATAATGTCTTCAGTTTGGCAGACGACAGTAACGGATCATTTCAGTACAATAATAAAAATTAATTTAGCAACAACGAGCAAAGTAGATGGAAAAATAAAAAAGAGGAAACTAATAAATTATGAACAACTGATTGAAAACATGAAGAATGAACTGTGGCAGAGTGTATACTTAGAACGCGATGTAAATAAATGTGCAGAACTTTTTGAAAATACCATCATAACGCACATAAATAAGGTTTCTGAAAGGGAGACAATTAGTCCTCACAAGTCGACAAAGTTGAAACCATGGATGACGAAAGGCCTGCTGGTGTCGATTAGAAATAAAGAAAAAATGAGTTTGAAGTTAAGAAAAACTCCGTTTAACTCTAGGTTGGCTAGAAATTTGGAAAACTATAAGAAAAAATTAAAGCAGCTCATACAAAAAACCAAGAACGAATATTACGGAAAAGAGATGAAAAAGGCTGAGGGTAATTCAAAAAGAGTTTGGGATATAATTAATAAAAGTACAGGTAGAAAACAAAATAACCATTATACAGTTAGTATAGAACAAGATGGTAAATTATTAACAGTGGAACAGGACCCGTTATTGGTAGCCAATTCATTTAATAGCTACTTTGCCACAGTGGGTAAAGGGGTATCTGAGTCGGTAAGTGGAAAAAACTGCAACTCGGAACGACCTAGCATTCCTGTAAGTACTGAACCATTTATGGTGATAACGGAGGATGATGTAGGATAGTTAATAATCGAGTTAAAAGGGGTCTCAGCTCCAGGATATGATTCAATTTCAGTAGAAACAATAAAGAAAATTAAACCCTACATAACAAAACCATTACAGCATATCATAAACATAAGTATAGAAACCTGCACATTCCCTGATAATTATAAAAAAGCCATTCTAATTCCATTGCATAAAAAGGGAAACCCAAAAGATGTAAACAACTATCGGCCGATATCACTACTTTCAGTATTTGCAAAAATAATAGAAAAATTGGTTTTCACCACCTCTAGTTAAGGTGATGGTTAAGCCTAACTATCGGTTAGATGGGAGAAGAGTCAAAAGTAGCGTTTCACCAAACCAATGATGGCGCTAACTTTTAGTTAATACAAACGTTAACTACCAGATATTTAACTACCGCTTCATCTGGTAGTTAAAGCTTAACAACAACTGATAAGGCTTATTATCAGAACGTCTTATTTTATTGTAATCATTTTTGACGACATCGGTGGTCGGTTGGTGATGATCGACCAGGAGGAAGAGTACGACGTTGACCAGGCGATCGCAAGGTTAGTACGACGCCCGCGTATGATACGGCCCAGAGTAAATTATTTGGAAATTTATGATGACCGCGATTTCATGACAAGGTTTCGAGTGTCAAAAGAACGATTTGGTTTTGTGTTAGCTCTCATCGAAACGGAGGTTCAACCTCCCTCAGAAAGGAATTACTCGGTTTTTCCGATATTAAAATTGTTATTGACAATGCGGTACCTAGCCACTGGGTTGTTTTTAATTACCCTTGCGGACTTCACAGGGGTAAGCAAGTCCTCTGCATGAAGATTCATAACGCAAGTATGCGGTGCCTCAGCAAGACTGAGCCCTCAGTTCATTAAAATGCCTGCAAGTGAAGAAGAAAGGAGAAGAGTCATGGATGATTTCCTGTATTGTTCATTATCTCCTTTGGTTGAAAAACCTTTGTCTGTTTGGAGGGTTGTAGGAGGCGGTAAGAAAAGAAGAAGTTTTTCCGAGCTTTCGGCTTTAATGAGCCATCTTCAGGGTTGAGGAAACAATACCTACCTACCCCTGAAGATGGCTTATTAAAGCCGAAAGCTCGGAAAAACTTCTTCTTTTCTTACCGCCTCCTACAACCCTCCAAACAGACAATTGATGATTTCTACAACGTACCTAGCCCGCTTCCCAAGGGTTATAGGGGCGGTAGACTGCACCCACATAAGGATTCAATCTCCAGGTGGCGATGAAGCGGAAATCTACCGGAATAGGAAAGGCTACTTTTCCATAAATACCCAATGCATCTGTGACGCTTCGCTGAAAGTCATGAACGTCGTGGCACGATGGCCTGGATCATCACATGATCAGACCATTTTCGACAGCTCCCTCATTCGGTACAACATCGAAAGAGGATATGTAAGAGGAACTGGGAGATGGTAGATACGAGGTAAGGCCATACCTGATGACCCCTCTGCTCAATCCGAATACTGATGAGGAACGACTTTGTAAACAATGAAAGCCACATAAGCACGAGACAGACAATTGAAAGGTGTTTTGGGGTTCTGAAGAGACGATTTCCAGTGCTGACTAAAGGGATCACTGTCAATTTGAGAAACGTCCAAGCAATCATAGTTGCCAGTGTCATCCTCCACAACATGTGCATACATGATCGGCTACCAAACGACATGACAGACGACGCTGGCGATGATGATGTTGAGGTTGATCCACCCCCGCTCATTGCAAATAACCAGCGTATGGCTGACCAAGGAAGGCTGTGCAGAAACGCCATTATCATGAACCATTTCAGGCATCTGTTGTAAAAAAAATCCAGGCAGATAACGTTCATAAATATTTAAAACGACGTACCTATAGATATTCCATAAAATAATAATTAAATATAATAATTCATATTGAAATGACTAATTATTATTATGACTATACTAATTAACATTATAATGAAATGAAATTATTATTAAAACGACTAGGTAATTAAAAACTCTGCAAATTCTTGACACAACGGTTCATTATCTTCTTTGTACAGATCACCCTTCTGTCTAGATCACTAGGTCTAAATGTCTAGATCCTAAATGTTAGATTAATTATTATTATCAATTATCACTAATTATTAACAATTTTATCAAGTACCTAGTGATAATTATTATAATTTATTGTTAGGTATTAATCATTCGTATTTATTATTAATAATAATTATTATTAATTATGATTAATTAATACGATATAATTCTGGGGTTTTTAATACTACGTCGGTAATAATTTTTCTATAGAAGAAGTACCTACCAACAAACATTCGAAATTACCTTCATTTCCGTAGCACGAAACGCACCTCAGAACAACAAACTCGACATCACCATATGATGTTCCAAAGAGCTTGTTAGTATGAAAATGGACCTGTATTTCAACAGTTTGATACACGATCGTGATGTGAGGCACAATCTTTGAGCCGTCATTGTGAACGAACGGCTGGTCGTACAAAGCTGCGGATGGTCTCAAAAAATTCTACGGAACAAACTCTATCTAAATATGAAATAAAAAACATAGCGTTCTATATGAATTTTTCGAGATATGAAATTTTCAAAATTTCAAAATTCGTTTTGAACCCCTTCCCCTTGACCTAGGGTTATGAAAAGTTTCGAGGACCATTGTGGGGTTGGTCGAAACCCATACAAAAAATTTCGTAATTTTAACTCAACGCTAACTGGGCAAAGTGGCGCGGACGGCGTACGGCGGACGGCGGACGGCGTACGGCGGACGGACGGATTTTTTTTTATTCGATTTTCTGAATCTACGTATCTTGAAACGTAAACCAACAAATTTTGAGGGGGGGTTAAAAAATGTTTTTCTTTGGGCGATTCCAATGGTTCATTATCGAAGATAATAAACCAAAATTAGTATTAAAACGATTATATCACAATGTTATGAGAAATTTATTATTGAAAAAACTGTATTATATCTAGATAGTAGGGGTAATGTCCCAAAAAACAGTTAGCAGAGCTGTGAACGAAAACTAATAAGAACAACTAATGAACGAAAAATCTTGTAATATTTATTTACAGAAGGTTGTGAGTTGGCTCCACGGTGCTGGGATGAAATTTAATTTTGAGAAGTCAAATTTCATCGCATATAGTAATAAAAGAATAATGGTGCCAAATATTGGATCAATAAAATGTCATACTGAAAATTGTAAAACTAGAAGGAACATCTTGTAACTGCCCTATCGTTTCTCAAGTTGAATCCACCAAATATTTAGGAATAATCACTGATCAGTGCCAATCATGGGAAAAACATGTGAGCCATATGATAAATTATTGGAAACTAGGTTTCTTCGATGAAAAACCTCTAGGTACATTAGCGCTTCTATCGGAGCATCCAAAAACTATTATTTGAATTCTCTTTGTGTGAGAATAAGATTTTCTCTGTTCTGGCTCCTTCAGAGCAATATATTACCTGATAAACTCGTAAATATTTTATACAATAATAATATACTATATTACATCCGTTATTGTGATATAGAGAGTAACAAAACATCTGAAACATGAGATTACGATAGCATTGGGACTTTTGATACGTTGGTATTACTGCCTTGACTTGCTCTGATCTGTGCCACTCACTTCACTTGTTCTTCTGTGCTCAAAACTACTGGTTGTGTTCATTCAGAATATATTTTTCAATCTCTACTCTGATCTCTTTTTCAATCTTCAATCCGAATCTTTCCTTTACATAGTGTTATTGAAGACGCCGTAAGTGTATATATATATATACTGCTGTTGACTACTGCTGTGGGTAAGTCTAACTATTTGATTCATACAATTCCCGTCACATTTAGATCCACTCACGCCTAACACCTTTTGAAATAGTTCTTAGAGTATAAATAGATTAAGAAAGCTAATTGCTATTTGTAAAGAGGTCCGAGGATTTCTATCACTGAAATATTTAAGGAGTTTCTATTTTTCACTAATTCAATCTGTACTGACATACGGGATAATAGGATGGGGAAGCTGTTCAAAGAGTCTAATGGAAATGGTGTTTATTTGTCAAAAACTTCTTATCAAGATATTGCTAAAGAAACCTAGATCCTTTTCGACTGTGAAACTCTTCGAAATATTTAAAGTTATGACGGTACAAAATCTGATAACCTATCAAACAGTTACTAAAGTCTACAAAGAATGGAGTGAAAAGAAAATAGACAGAGTTGAACACGGAAGAACAAGATTTAGTAACGATATAAACTTAAAACTTCCACTCAAATTAACTACGGTAGGTCAGAACCAATATGTATACAAAGGAGTTAAAATGTTCAATGCACTGCCAAACGAAATTAAAAATATGGAAACTGTCAGTAAATCTAAGTTACACCTAAAGAAGCTATTATGGAATCAATCCATGACATTATGAAGAATTAACCCTACAAATTGTCTACAACATTTAACAAATAATATTTTGAATATAAAAATAAATTATTAATAACATAATAATACCATCGAAGCAGGAATACAGGATGGAGATACTCCTCCCCTCAGCACGAGGTTATCACCTCAAAGAGGGGAGAAGCATTTAATTTAAGAGAAGTTATTTTATTTTGTACAAGTTATCATTTATTGTAATTATGAAAATTGGCTTCATGTGAGATTATGATTAGGAATAAATGCATTTAAAAAAAAAAAAAAAAAAAAAAAAAAAAAAATCTCCAACAACAAGAAGATGAACTTTGGAAGCGTGGCTATTCAACAGGTGAAGTAGTTATTCATTGTGGCGACATCTATTGAGTGCCCAGAAACCTAACCTTGCACGAGACCTATCGACTGGTGTTGCTACCTATCGTCAACTAAGACAATCACTAGGAAAATACTCGCGGGAATTCGATGTTTGTGGATATGTCAACTTTTGAAAAAAAAAAAAAAAAAAATGCATTCAGCTACTAACACCATATGGACATGTTCAGTTGTGGTGCTTTCATCTTGAAAATTAATAAGGGGATGGATATGTCGTGTTTTGTCACAAACTACGAACTTTAGGTGTATTTTTAAGAGGGATATGTTGGGTTTTGGAAAAATATTCCAGGGCCCTTCGATGCTCACTTGGAAGGAGATAGAAAAAAGTTCCAGTCATGCAGCATGGCTATAAGAGCGAATTTTCGAAGAAATAACCGCTTTTATGTAAAATGTGATGTTTGGAACATCTCATTTTAAATTTAGGTTGGGATAGGGGAATAAAAAATGTTTTGAAATCCAGAAGAGATTTGTTGGATACGTAGGTAAAAAATATTGTCTCCGTTTCGTGCAGAGTAACACCTCAGTTTATGGATTTTTCAAGGCTGAACACGATGATAAAGTCATAATTGCGATATCTCATTCCGTTATCAGATTAGAGCAGATGAACTGTGAAGAACGTCTCAATAACAACCACGTTTCTTCACCTTCAACGTGCTCCAGTTTGAGAACGGAATGAGATATCGCAATTCTGACTTCACCATCGTGTTCAGCATAAGAAAAAAACTTTAAAATAAGGTGTCACATGTCTGACTGTTTCATTTTGGGAATTTATGGGTGATTCCCCCCCCCCCCTTCATACCTAAAATTCCAAAAAACCCACCATCGTGTTCAGCATTAAAAAAAACCTTTAAATTGAGATGTCACTTGTCATACTGTTTCATTTTGGGAATTGATGGGTAGGTAATGCCCCTCCTCCCCCCCATAACTCCCCAAAACCCCCCTCAGGATATAGCTTTTTCAAAACTGAACACGATGATGAAGTCAGAATTGTGATATCTCTTTCCGGTATCAGATTAGAGCAGATGAACCGCGAAAAGCATCTCAAGTATAACCACGTTTCTTCATCTTCAAAATGCTCCAGTTTGGAAATGAAATGAGATATCGCCATTCTGACTTCACCATCGTGTTCAGCATGAAAAAACCTTTAAAATGAGGTGTCACATGTCAGACTGTTTCAAATTTGGACTTCATGGGTAATTTCCCCCCCCCCCCCCTTAAAACTCCCCTACACCCCCTTTAGAGTGGCCCGATTCTGCCCATCTTCGAACTTAGCCTGTCGATTGCCAAGACAGATTTTGTGTGCAAATTTGAACTTTTTATCTCAATTCTATCGAGAGTTATCGTCTGGAATGACACATACATAAATACATAAATATGAACTTGAATGAACGTACAGGAGGATGAAAATTATAGTGAACACTTACGGAAATTTGGAAAAACTAGATGGAAGTGGAAATTTTCGCTTTACAGCGTCGTCAGCCCGAGAAGAAAATTTTCTTCTCGGGCTGACGACGCTGTAAAGCGAAAATTTCCACTTCCATCTAGTTTTTCCAAATTTCCGTAAGTGTTCACTATAATTTTCATCCTCCTGTACGTTCATTCAAGTTCATATTTCACGCGAGTGTCTTTAGTTTCACCAATCCATCGTATAAATACATAAATATATACATAATATGTATTATGATTTTTCATAAAAAATCATATTATGATTTTGTTATCATATTATCATATTATATTATCATATTATGAATATGTATTATCATATTATTATGAATATGTATTATGATTTTTCATGAAAAAATCATATTATGATTTTTTGTGTCTTTTGGCAGTGAATTCAGGATGGTCTGAAACGGATTTTGGTATACAAATTTTGCGGAATTTCGAGTTTTAAAAATTTTGGTTCGAGAACAATAGCTTCCTTTTCTTCGAAAATTCGCTAAAATGCAATAACCCGGAAATCACTTGGAAGTGGATATGTTCGGTTTTGATTTTTAACTCCTCAGCTACAGTAATTGATGTCTTGCAATCGAAATCGAAACCTACGCTTCTGAAACTGAGGGGGCCCTGGGACCGGGCGTTGCCATGCAAGGGAGAAAAGTGGCCCGACCGGGCATGCTCAGTAGAGTAAAAATTCGGTAAAGGTGGGTCTTCACGCTCAAGCCATTTGCGCAAACTGGCTTGCACAAGCCAGTTTGTACAGTTATATCGTTGCGTGTGGACGCAGTTTGTGCAAGCCATTTGGCTTGCGCAAGCCAGAAAATTTGGCTTGAGCAAAGTCAGTCTCGGACAGAAAATCGGCTTGAGGTTGGAGCTTGGCATGAGTGAAGTTTGAGCGTGTGGACGAGGTTCAAGCCGCACCCACAATCTCGCGCCGGCGACAAATAACTGTCAAACAACTAGTTACAAAAAAACTAGTCTCTTTTCTTCTCAACGAAAAACGGGTGTTCTAATATGTTGTTAGAAATGTAGTTACTTACAAAGAAAACGAATAACTGTCTTTTTCAACTGATAGGAAAAACGAAAACTTTGTCGACACATTTGAAGATAGTTTGTTTTAAATTAGCAAGGAGATTGGTTTTAATGAACGGGACTTGCAAAAAAAGGCTCCAAAATAGTATTAACAAAAGTAGATGATAATATCTTTGGTTAAATTTTTCTGTTTACGGTTCTTTGCATGTCATCATGTTTTGGAGAACAATCATCAAATAGGTAGAAGTAGAAAGTAATAAAAACCGATCAAACATGAGAAAGCATCAGTAGGTAGGTATATATTTGAATGTGTAGGTAATTTATCACATTTTTCTGAGAACCCACGAAAGAAGGACACTAATTTTTTAGTGGAACCTATGTGACTGTTTACGTACCTACCTATATACTTATAGGATTTACTTATAAGATTTTCTTCTCGGGCTGACGACGCTGTAAAGAGAAAATTTCCACTTTTTACAAATTTACGTAAGTGTTTTTCTATAATTTTCATCCTCCTGTACGTTCATTCAAGTTCATACCTATATACTTATATTTAGAAAAAACTATAGAAGAAATAGGATCTCTTTAACATTATTTTATTTTCAGTCCTATCATTTAATCATTTAAATGATCCCCACTTTTTTCTCCTGAAGCACAACTGAGCGTGTAGACCCACCTTTAGACACGCCTCTTTTCGGCCCCGACCCCAAATTTCCATCAAAAACTCGTTTGTGTTCACAATCGATTCGATTGTTTCAATTCATCTTGTCATCTCTATAGTAAAACTTGTGAATCAAGTTCGGATTCAAGTTCCCGTGACAGATTTTGATTTTTTTGTGGTAATTAAGTGCGTTGTGTCTTGTCTGTGGTCTTGTGGATTGATCAACGTCAACATACACAGATAAGTACCTAGCTTCTAGACTGATTCTCCATCCAAGTAGGTACTGGCCGGCTGGTCATTACTTCCTTGTATTTTAGTCTAGTTTGTTGTTTTGGTTTATTATCTTCGATAATGAACCATTGGAATCGCCCAAAGAAAAAATTTTTTTAACCCCCCCTCAAAATTTTTGGTTTACGTTTCAAGATACGTAGATTCAGAAAATCGAATAAAAAAAACTCTGCAAATTCTTGACACAACGGTTCATTATCTTCTTTGTACAGATCACCCTTCTGTCTAGATCACTAGGTCTAAATGTCTAGATCGTAATGTTAGATTAATCATTATTATCAATTATCACTAATTATTAACAATTTTATCAAGTACCTAGTGAAAATTATTATAATTTATTGTTAGGTATTAATAATTCGTATTTATTATTAATAATAATTATTATTAATTATGATTAATTAATACGATATAATTCTGGGGTTTTTAATACTACGTCGGTAATAATTTTTCTATAAAACAAGTACCTACCAACAAACATTCGAAATTACCTTCATTTCCGTAGCACGAAACGCACCTCAGAACAACTAACTCGACATCACTTAATCCATATGATGTTTCAAAGAGCTTGTTAGTATGAAAATGGACCTGTATTTCAACAGTTTGAGTCACGATCGTGTTGTGAGGCACAATCTTTGAGCCGTCATTGTGAACGAACGGCTGGTCGTACAAAGCTGCGGATGGTCTTAAAAAATTCTACGGAACAAACTCTATCAAAATATGAAATAAAAAACATACCGTTCTATATGAATTTTTCGAGATATGAGATTTTCAAATTTTCAAAATTCGTTTTGAACCCCTTCCCCTTGACCTAGGGTTATGAAAAGTTTCGAGGATCATTGTGGGGCTGGTCCAAACCCAGAAACCAAATTTCGTAATTTTAGCTCAACGTTAACTGGGCAAAGTGGCGCGGACGGCGTACGGCGGACGGCGGACGGCGTACGGCGGACGGACGGATTTTTTTTTATTCGATTTTCTGAATCTACGTATCTTGAAACGTAAACCAACAAATTTTGAGGGGGGGTTAAAATTTTTTTTTCTTTGGGCGATTCCAATGGTTCATTATCGAAGATAATAAACCAAAATCCGTCCGTCCGCCGTACGCCGTCCGCCGTCCGCGCCACTTTGCCCAGTTAGCGTTGAGTTAAAATTACGAAATTTGGTTTCTGGGTTTGGACCAGCCCCACAATGGTCCTCGAAACTTTTCATAACCCTAGGTCAAGGGGAAGGGGTTCAAAACGAATTTTGAAATTTTGAAAATTCCATATCTCGAAACATTCCCATTAAACGGTATGTTTTTTATTTCATATTTAGATAGAGTTTGTTCCGTAGAATTTTTTAAG